>JAOXOE010000745.1:13769495-13798461 GCA_028565055.1 Phoeniculus purpureus
TGGTCTAGGTGATCCTGCTGTGGTGGGGAGATTGGACTGGATGATCTTTCAAGGTCCCTTCCAATCCCTAATGTTCTATGATTTTGTGGATAAAGATATCATCTTGTAGGTCAAAACCATGTCATCCTGCACAACAAACCATGAAAACAGCACACAGTGTGGTGGTTTATGCTGTGACACAATATTCAACACATTAATCTGGTAATATTTTGCACATATTCATCAAATGAATGCCATCAAGGAAAACATATCTCCCCTTCCTTGCTCTGAACACAGGTAAGCAAAGCCACAGCTATGGTTCTAGAAGAAATCTCCATCTCCAAAGGGCAGGTGGGTGTAGAGCAAAGGCAGCAGATGTGAAAACACGTTCATGTTTGTCCAGCATCAGCTGAATCTTTGGCAACGTGAGTGTAACAGTGTCCTAGTAACGAGGAAGCGCAGCAAGAGCCAGTGACAAGAGCAACTGTACCAAGAGCTATCTTCCAAAGAGAAGCCATCACAGAACACTAGGAATAAGAAGGGACCTTGAAAGATCATCTAGTCAAATCCCCCTGCCACAGCAGGATCACCTAGATGAAGTCACACAGGAACATATCCAGGCAAGTTTTAAACATCTCCAGAGAAGGAGACTCCACAACCCCCCTGGGCAGCCCATTCCAGTGCTCTGTCACCCTCACGGGGAAGAAGTTCCTTCTCATGTTTATGCGGAACGTCCTGTGTTCCAGGTTACACCCATTGCCCCTTGTCCTATCATTAGATGACACTGAGCAGAGCCTGGCTCCATTCTCCTGACATCTAACCCTTCATATAGTTATAAACATTAATGGGGTCACCCTTCACTCTCCTTTTATTCAAGCTAAAAAGACCCAAGCTCCTTCCGCCTTTCCTCACCAGGGAGATGTTCCACTCCCTTCACCATCTTTGTGGCTGTAATCCTGACATCCTTAGAGGGTAAAACAGTGGGGAGAAAGAAGAATAAAAACCAAACAACCACTCATGGTGTGGTGCCCACAGTTCCATGGACCACAGCAGCTTTTTGAACCATGAAGACTTACCAGATACCTGAGAGGTGTTTATTGAGTAGTATCACTTTGCACAGTTATCACAGCACTGCCAGGTTATTTTGCAAAGTCTGAGATCCTAATATGAATGTGTCCTTAAGCATACTGAGAACAGACTAATGCTGGTACCCTTTCCTGAAGTCCCGGGAAACCTGATTGCTGTGATTTGGATTAGGTCACACCTGGAATCACAATACTCTACGCGAGCATGCCAGAAAAAACTGAGAATTTGTGGTCAAATTGACAAATTTACAGTTTAAGTGGCCCAGAGGGTATGGATACTTCCATTCAGGCAGGCTTTCGAGGCTGTATTAACCAAAAAGAACACATCTATAAAATGTATATAAGTTCAGAGCAGGGCAATTTTTGGTGCAGACCAGCTCTGACACAGCATCATTGCAGAGCTCTAGTATAATAAATTTCAGCAGTTGTAACAGAAGTTGGATCTTAGGACAGAATAAATATTATGAAATAAATATTCTATTTTCTGTATTAAGACAGAAATGGATTTTGGACATGGTTATTGGAGATGGTGTACTAAGAGATGTCTGATTTCCAGGCTTCTCAAGGCAGAATACCCTCCACACTTCCAGCTATTCAGTAACGTTTGACATACATCACTCTGAACCTTAAAAGCACCCTCATGGAAAATACTTCCTGTATTCCAATCTATTCATGTTCTGGGCTCCGTATTATTCATGGCACTGCAGGGCAGATAACAAGGAAATTTAAATGCAACAAAAAGTTTTATATCAAGCGCTTCCTAAGCACACAAATTATTAAGATGAATTAAAACGATAAATCACTTTCCAACCTCCGGAAGCAAATCTAAAATAACAACAGCTGCTGTGATAAAGAATCTAATACCCTATTGTTAACAGATGCTGCAAACGTTTAATTAGATGGGTTTTAGGTGTCAGCCATGCTGACAATGCGAGTTGTGATTGTCAGCAATAGGAGGTATCAATTACACGCGTGATCATTACTCTTGTTCCTAACCCTACGCGAGTGGTGATTATCTTCGTTTGGCGACAACAAATGAAGTTACAGAAAGGAATTAACGTGTACATTTTTACAATCCACCAGAGGACCATCAAGGCAACATAATACCTTCAGAAAAGCAACTATCAAAAACATAAACAACCGCACCAGAAAGCAGGAATATCCATGTAAAGATTAGACCTGAGGAAATAATCAATAGAGCAGCTCAGCAGAGCGCAGTGCAGCAGGTTCTTCTTGCCCTGGGGGAAACCAACAGGAAGCAATTTAATTCAAGAGTTATTTGCCCAAGCTCTGTAAAACGAAGTAAACCAGCCACATCTTATTTTACAGTAACTAGGCTCGATCACTCAGTACTTACGGAGTTGATTCACTACTTTACGTCACCGTTTTATTTAAAGAGCCCATTTCTCGAAATGCTCACACCAAGTTTTTATGCAGTTTCCTGCCCAAATTCGCAATTTATGTTATGAAAGGCCACCCCAAAAGAAAGACGTGGCTTTAACCGGAATACATGGATTATCTCACCTTCACTCGAAAGCCCTAATAAATAATTAATCCATAAAGTCACTACTAAAGCCATTAAAACCAAAAGGCTGTCATTAATTTCCATTAGCACCCTTCCAAACTGCTGGAGGAACATGGGAAAAATGCTCGAGCAGGGCTGTGCAGTTATCAATACTGGATTTGAAGAGACCCTAACACAAGACCATCACCAAGAAGTACAGCAGCTCAGGTCTGGGTCCCACACTTCAAGAAAGAGATTGAGATACTGAAGTGGGTTCAGAGGAGCAGTGAGGCTGAGGAAGGACTGGAGGGAAAGTCTGATAAGGAGAGGTTGAGGGAGCTGAGAGTGTTTAGCCTGGAGAAGAAGAGACTCAAGAGGGACCTTCTCCCTCTCTACAACTACCTGAAGGGAGGTTGTAGTCAGGTCAGGGTTAGGCTCTTCTCCCAGGCAACTAGTGACAGGAAGAGAGGTCAGGGCCTGAAGCTGCACCAGGGGAGAGTTAGGTTGGATGTTAGGAAGCCCTTCCTCATGGAAAGGGTGATCACACACTGGAATAGACTGCCCAGGGAGGTAGCGGAGTTGCCAGTCTGGAGGTGTTGAAGGACAGACTGGATGCAGCACTTAGTGTCATGGTCTGGCCCATTGTGGTGGCGGTAGGTCATGGGCTGGGCTGGATGATCTTAGAGGTCTTTTCCAGCCTCAATAACTCTGTCATTTTCAGCAGCAGTGTAATTAAAGCTTCAGTGTACTTCTGGCTGTGTCCACTGACTGACAATCCTTTGTGTAAGTGAAAGACACACCCCAAACCCAAACAACAGAACAGACTGCTTCTCAAGTGTGCACAGATTGATATATTTTTTTTTTGCTCACAGGTTTAAGATTGTCTTCGGCATTCAAAACAATACTCAAACCACCACTTGTAAGAGCCACTAATTTAGCAGCAAATAGCCACAAACTGCTCCATGCAGATTAATGACGCATTTCTGGTAACAGCATGTGTTCTTAACTAATTATAACTCAAATACATTAATATCTCAGACTTAACGGTTTATTCACTGGATCATATATTTGTCATCTTTACAGAGAGCCATGATCATTTCCAAAGGCTTCTTAAAAAAAAAAAGAACACGAAGCAAAACACAGTTTGCCCCCAGGTCAGATGCCAATAAATAAGCAAGACCTTTGCTCCTCAGAGAAGTCCTCTGCTTAAAATTTCACAACTGCAGTTGAGTCTAACCACATTGCTAAATAAAAAAAATATTGAGTCTAACCACATAGGAAAAAAAGCCTGAAGTACTTTTCTTTTAAATAAATTCAGATGTTTCAGCAGAACAGAATATAACACTCCAAGGGACGAGCATCCCCTACACTGCATTCAGCGACATCTCCTTCCCTTCAGTCAGCGTCGTGAATACAAATGGCAGTGACACTCCTTGCAGTTGTAATAAGCTCGGTTCTATAATGAAAGCCTATTTAAAATCAATAAAATCAGTCCTGCTTTTGGGAGCTATGATTACTCTGGTCCACTGGTACTGCTCGCAGCAAAAATGAACAGCTTGTTCTCAGCCCACTGCTGTGTATATTTAACTACCGAATTCTTGATCGTGAAACAATATAGTGAGAACCACGGCTCTGCTAGTCATACAGTATGCTAATTTATTACCTGTGAACAACTTTCCATTATTATTGATACGACTGCGTGATTGCAGATTAGGCGTGTTAACAACTACATCAAAACGTGCTGCAGCTTATCAAAAATACACTGCTGCACCGAGCAGACAATGTAGGCTGCATGGTAAAGAGGCCTCACTCTTGCCTCTTTATGAACAAAAGATTCTCTACCAGGGAGGACTCAGGGTTGCTTTGGCAAAGCATCCTACACTACAGAGACAGAGCACAGGGCTGAAAGGGAGGTCTTGCATGAAATCCTAATCACATTTCTGTCTCACCATGCGACTTGCAGCAGTTTGGCTCCTCTACCTGCAGGGGCTCTGTGAAAATTAATTAGCATCCGCACCTCTTATAAAAGCAGAACCTGGTTCTGTATTGCGTTAGTGTATTTTTACGCCAGCGTAAAGCAACCGATCACAGAAGGGCTGACACCAAACCCTGGCAGCACCTGTGAAGCGTCACTGGAAAATGCACCGATCTCTCCTGTAACAAGATTACTACACAGTGAAGAAAAATTGAGGATACGCCACATCAGTGTCTAGCAGAAGCACCTTTGCACTGACCCAAACATGAGCATAACCACTGATCTTTAAGCACACAAGAGCTGTTTCCACAAAGACAGCGGGGCTCAAGGAGACTTCATTACTCTGCATGCACAGGAAATGCAGCTCAGTGAGAATAGTTATACCTAGGCAGATATTAACCAGTTGCTCTTCTTTATCTAGTCCTTAAACTGAGCTCGATGTGTTGAATTCCTAGAGTTCATCCTCCCTCCTGGTCTCTAAAGAGCTAGATGAGGTACGTGAAAGCACAACCAGCTTCAGACTCTACACAGAAGCAGAGGTTAATCCAACGATGCAAGCTTGAGTCACCATCCTTTTTACAATTGTCTGCAATACTACCCCACTAGGGTCTGGCTGGGATTCCCACTGAATAACTGATTCCCCTTCTCTGTCACCCCCTCTGGACACCAATTTCCTGAAACAGAGTAGTAAACTCAGCACTTCCCAAAACAAGGTGTTTACACCTACATGCCATTCACTACTTCACTTTCCTCACCACTGTTGATGCAAACCCACAAACTTTCAATATTTGGTAAAGGTTCTAGATAACCTCTTCCAAACCGCATCTCTGTAGCTCAGCTCAGAATTGGTCCTCCCAAAAATATGGGATTCCCCTTACACAGCTCCTGAAAGGGTCAAGTTTGGGTTGGTTGGGAATATTTTTCTGACCTAGTTCTAGCTGATCCCACAGTCAGGAAGTCTACTTTTGGAGGTCCCATCTGTCCTGTTCTATTATTGTTGCTTGCTTCTTTCTGGTTTGAATGTCACCACTACTACCCGAGTTTCCAGCTTCCCTTTGGGAAAGACTGGCTGTAATTAATTTTCCAAGTTCCAGCCATTCTGGTACCCTGCTCAGGCAAGTTCTTGTCAGGTGCTTATTACTTTCTAACAATACGTCTGTCCAGAGACACTCACCTCAGCACATAAAAGGAGAAGAATAAAAGCTAGAAAGAAGAATATAGTAAATACAAGACAGCAGTAAACATTTTATTAAAAATGGTAATAACACCACTGATGTTAATTACAGTATAGTTTACATTACATTTTATATATTATATTATGGGGGTTGGACTAGATGATCTCTAGAGGTCCTTTCCAACCCCTAACAATCTATGATCTGATGAGCACCAAATCCCCAAACTGAACACTGAATCACAGAATATTAGGAACTGGCAGGGACCTCAAAAGATCATCTAGTCCAATCCCCCTGCCACAGCACCTAGACCAAGTCACACAGGAACATATCCAGGAGGGTTTCAAATGTCTCCAGAGAAGGAGACTCCACAACCCCCCTGGGCAGCCCCTTCCAGTGCTCTGTCACCCTCACTGTGAAGAATCTTTAAGATGCTTAAAGAACTTTTCATCTTTGGGTGTCTTCACATGAACTTGCTCTGAATCTCACACAGCTTTTCCCAAGAGGCTCCCTATCCCCAGAGTCTTCAGAAGATGACAGCAATTCTTGTTCCTCCACTGTCTGAGGCAGTTCCCACACTCTACCAAGTTAACAGATTGAGATGGAAAAAAGAAGCTGTCCACAAGAAGATACCTCCCACGTACCTACAGAACTATTGGTCTTTATCAGTCTTAAGAACCAAGTTAAACAACTGATTTTTCCCTCCTTTAAACTCTTTTCATCTGTTATTTTCATTCTTCTCTGTAACACCTAGAAGAATTATGCTCTTACACATCTACTTTGCACAACCTGTGGTTTTCAGACTAGTTTAGAATTAAAGTCAAATAAATCATCCTTTGCATAACTCTGTACTTTTGAGTAGATTGTGTATTTATTGCTAGATTATAAGCCTCATTAAAATCTATCATGATAGATTAGTCAGTCACTTGATTCTGTCGCTACCGTTATTAATTGCTTTCATAATCATTACTACACCCTTCACCAGTGATAAAAATTTTAAAGCTGGATAAAATCAGCTAAGTTAAAGCTCACTCTTAATATTACCTTTTCAGAGTAAAAGCAATCAAGTATTCACATGTCCTACATTTAAGTTAAACCTGATAAATTACTTACACAGCAAAGGGAGCCTCACTAGATCCAGCAGCACCACTGTAATGCATGGAAAAATATGCGCAGTAAGGCAGGGATCCAAGAAAAATAGTTCTCACATTAAAATTGTTCGCTGTATGTGCTTGTTTAAAACTCCACGGGATATCTTATTTCTGATATTTTCCAGCATTCCAACAGTTTCTTTCAACAACCTAGAGTTCTCATTATGTTCTCATTATTTTTTACACCGATTTCCTCTGTAATAGGCACAGGGTTTCAAACAAAACTGTAATTCATCACATTTGCTCACAAACTCAAGAGGCAACTTGGCTTGAAAACTCAATCAGGAGAGGAACAAGTTCTTCATTTGGTGGAAGAGCACTGAAGTCTACTGGTAAGTGAGCAAAAGCTTTTTCCACCAGCTCTGAGGAAACACCCATTCTACAGATAAAAGAGAAGGGCCCTTTCTGTAACCTGCCTTCCCATCCTGGGGTCCTGCATCGTGTTGCACAGGAAATACTGAACAAAACGGGAAAATCCATGCAAACTGACTGTGTCCCTCCACCATCACACCCTGCAGTTTCATTCTTGCACCCTTGCAGCCTTCAGACCTTGCAGTATTCTTTGTATTACGCCCAAGTCAGTATTATTTGTCTTCTCTTCTGGTGATTTCACTTTAAAATGTTGTAAAAAAAAAAATCAAGCAAAAGAACACAGTACCTTGAGTAAATGTTGTGATCCCTATTGCCTGACATCTCCATGGAACCTCCTCAGGATATTCTATTACGCACAGGGAAATCTGAGCATACAAGCCTTTGACGTTTAGTAGATCAGTTTACCTCATAAACATCAAATATATAGATACAAGACTACATAATAATATGAGACTTCATTTCCCAAACCACTGTCATTCAAGAATTTGACTTTTTACCAGATTTTTGACAATTAATTTCTCTCCACACTTCCCTTTTCCTTAAACCACCACAACAAAAAATGCGGCTAACGTTGCCGTTGGGGTTTTTGTTTTGTTTTGTGTTTAAGTAAAACATATTTTCAAGGTAGCAGGCTCAGGCAGTTCAACTGCGTCCTGAACTCTAGGCTGAGCACCGTAAGACCATTTGTTTCAATGCACTTCAGAGAACAGGCTTGACGCAATCTGTAGCGTTGAAGTCAAGCAGTCATTAAGAACCAACACTGTTCTCACCCCTAGCTGCACCGTACACGCACACCTGCTTTCCCGGAATGCTTGCAAAATTTCATTCGGTGTGATTATGTGTAAAGCACAGAAGACAAGAACTCTTCTCTGAGTGATTCTAATTCTTTTATCTGTTATTGAACTGCAGAGATGATTTTGAAAACTCGGTGCGTAGTAGAGAAAGTAGAAATAAAACCCCTGAGGAACACAGGCTAGGAGTTGGGGTTTTTTTTGTCATAATTCACTTTTAATCATAAAAGAGTTGCTGTAGAAAATACTTTCAAACATGGAGCACACAATAAGAAATCTAAGCAAGAAAAGGAGGAATTCACGTGGCATGAAAGCAAGTACATCAGCAGAGAGTGAAAATACAACTGCAGTTGTTACCACCATTAGTTAAGAAGTGTTAACAACTAGATAATGCAATACATGCAGCAGGTGAACCCTGTTCAAGCACAGACTAGATAACTAGTCCTTTGCCAAGCTCAGTTTTTTATGTATAGGCCAGCCACTTCCAGCAAGATCCTTAAAAAATAAGTACTAAAGCAGAGGGCAACAGCAAGAGGCTTGGAGCACATCACCCTGCAGCAGCTGGGCACACAATCGCCAACCTTTAGCACCACAAGAAACAGGTCATGTGCTAAAAGAGTGGCACTGGAAGGTGGAGCAGCCTTGGATCCGGTTTCTGCGAGTCCAGTATCTCTTAGATCCAATATTCTGCCAATACCAGGGCAGAATTAAGTCAATTCAAAGTCAATTCAAAGTTCATCATCTCTTACTGCCTTGTAAATAGTGCAACAAATTGACCTGAGAGCTCAAGAGAGCATGCACCCACCTAGACTCAGCAGATCTCCCTGCTTCCAAGGTACTCCACATCCCAGCAGCAGTGGTAACTTCTCTTTATAATAACTAACTTTGACATAATCCCAATGCTTTCATCAAACAGGTAGTCATCTTCCTAATTTTAAGTAAACTCTAATGCCAAATGCTTGGCACTTGAGTTCATGTATAAATATTTCCTGGAGTGGGGCTTTGACGTGTTTCATGAGGAATTTCTTGATGAAGCTCCAAACCTACAGCTCTTCCACAGTTTGCATTTTTACCCAAAGCGATGAAAATATGGAACAGCTCATAGCTGAAAATTTACATTTTTTGCAAAATTAGCATTTCCCTTGGAAATAAAGTTATCATTAAACAATTCTGCTCTACTTCTTCATCTTATATCCCTCAGCTTTTGTTTCACTGTGTAGGGCTGCATCTGCTACCAGACTTTTTGCTGTTCCAACCACAAATAAATTAATAGACAAATTAAACCTAAACTAGAAACAAGCAAAAGAACAGCAAATCTGGCAGCATTTTGGTCTGAATCAAAATGGTTTCAAAAAGTCCTGCAGTGGTCCAACTCATCATCCAAACTATGTAGTAGAATTAAGAACAAAGTTTTTACTATATTGCAGAAATAATTTATTGAGCCTCTGAAGAAAATCAGGCTAGACTGGTCGTTATCTGGATGGGGAAATGATTACCTATAAGAATTTATGTCTCTCAGTAGTGTTAAAGACAAAGCTGGAAAGCAGTACTTTTGAACTGCTGTTCTACACTTGTGCTGATTCAGGGCCTTGATTTTGTAGAGAAGAATTTACTAACCTCTGGCCCACAGCAAATAAAAAACCTCAAATCCTCACAAACTCCCAACTTTCCCCCCAAAAAAATTCTCCATAAAGTCTTAATTATGCCACCAAAAAGCCAATGACCACCACAAGAGAGAGCACCATCACCTTACCTCCTGTATATTAAAACAAATATCCCTACTTATGCTTTAAGAGAGGCTTTTAACACCACGGTTTTCAGCGCTGATCTGTAGTCTCATTTACTGAGATATTTTCTAGCTGAAGAAGAAAATAATAGCAGGCTCCACAATGAAAATAAACATTATCCCAGTTTAAAGAAACACTTTCCAGCATGGCTTCTAACAGACATCTGATAGCAGGTGTAAAAAACAGATGGAGAAGTAAAATCTAGTAATAGAGATGCTGGGCAGAAGGCTTGCACAGGGCTATGTGACATTTAAGTTCTCTTGCAGATCTAAGTAGGACCTAAGTGATGAGCAGGTATGGCTCTGGCCATCTGGAGTAGCGGTGAACTGCACAGAGTGTGAAAATCAAAACCAAGAAGAAGAAAACTATCTGAATAGAATCTGATGCTAATTAATGGGACACTTCTGGGCAAAAGCTCATTTGTTTTCACATCTCCAGATCTAGAAAACAGAGTTATCCAAGTATGAACCAGACCCAGAAAGCTCATCATAGAAGAAATAAATGGAGAAATACCCATTTAAAACACAGGACCTCTGCACCAGAGTAAGTGGTGCATTTATTCCTGGATATGCATTCCTGCACAGTTTGCTTCAAATCCTTCTAAGGATTACTGATGTTAGTTTTCGTGGTATCTAGTAATCATTTCATTAAAAACCCTGCTGCATTAAGCAGTACAAAAAGAAGTATTCTAGCCTTCTGGCAACTGGTAAATACTAGGTACTGTAGGAAGATGAAGTTTCATCTGTGTTAAGCACAACTGTTTATTACTTAATGTCAGATAATACCAGTAATACCCTAAGCACAACTAACAAGGGAAAGGATTTATTATCATCTTCCTCTTATTTTGTGCTTTACTCATTGTATATGTGAAATAGAAAAATAATCTAACACGCTTTTTTCACAGTTCCATGAATTTAACCAACCTATACAATTCCTTCATGTGTTCAACATGCAGAACTCATCCCTACCAACACACCCCAACAATATTAATTAGCCTTCTAAGAAATACAGCCTCCTGTAAATAGTTTTTCCTAGATTTCTTTTTTGTTCTGCAATATTTTTCTTAATATCACACCATCTGCAGATACTGCTCAGAAACACTGCAGAAAGGCAAGTTGAGGAATGTTCCAGATAAGGGAGGGAGGAAGAAAAAAAATCCCACTGTGCTTTTCATAGCTTGGTAATTTTTACAGTCTTTCATCTTGGTGATTTCTTCTTTTTAACATCCCTGTATTACAAGTCTTCAATTTTGACTGTTTGGTGGAAGCAAGATAATGCAAACTTCACAGATCCAGCTCTGAAGACTCACTGCATATTAAGAGAGGATAAGAATTAAGTTTGAAGTTTAAATCGTTACCACTACTCACTGAACGTAAACCACTAGAGACACAACCTTGTAACAGAATCACAGAACCATTCAGGTTGGGAAAGACCCTCAGGATCATTGAGTCCAACCATCAACCCTACTCTACAAGATCACCCCTAAACCACATTACCCAACACTACATCTAAGCGTCTTTTAATTTCATCCAGGGATGAGGACTCAACCACCACCCTGGGCAGCCCAGTCCAGTGCCTGATCACCCTCTCTGTGATGAATTTTTTCCTAACGTCTAACCTAAACCTACTTTGTTGAAACTTGAAGCCCTTCCCTCTAGTTCTGTTGCTATTGCCTGTGAGAAAAGACCAGCACTAACATCTCTACAATGTCCTTTCAGATAGTTGTAGAGAGCAATGAGGTCTCCCCTAAGCCTCTTCTTTCTCAAACTGAACAGCCCCAACTCTCTCTCTCCTCTTAAGATTTATTCTCCAGGCCCTAAACAACTTGGGTTGCGTGGACCAAACAAGCTTCTACTTGCTTAGCATTATGAAGTAAGATCAAACTAAAAAAACCAAACCACCTTTTATCTCCTGAGAGCAGCCTCTGAGTTGCAAAACTAGAAGAAAACATTCATGACTTGGAGTTTTTACAATACATGTTGTAGCCTTGATTTTAAGCAGTAGCTTGTTAGTTGAGCTACTCATGACCATGCACCGTACAGAACGTACGCAGCTTCTCCTCTTGCCTTGAAGGGCTCTCTTTGGCCCTTCATTTCCTTTGTGGAGTTACAAACAGTTTCTTGTTATTATATACAGCTACAAGACATCCTGCATGAGGACACTGGAGAAATTGTTAGCTCTATTAAGTTAATATTAGATTCCTGAGTGTGATTTCCAATTAATTTCATTTTCCTCATTCCATGAGAAGCTGTAACTACAGTGAGCCATATGGTGCTTCTTAAATAACAATTAAAAGTTATTCTCTAACCTTTAGACACTAAAAAAACCACCCTACGAAAAGAAACACCATTGCAATGACAATGCAATGACAAGAAGAGAATTAAGCTTTGGAGTGTCAGCAGACATCCAAGAAACTCCAAACAGCCTTCTCCTCATTCACACATTTCTGGTCCAGGCTAGCCCCTGGATGTTACAATTAATCACAGTGTAATGTCTCAAAGACCATAATTAAGATCTCTCTTCTCAAACTGGAGCTTCGTAGTGACATCTTGTATGAAGATCTCTGTGGCACAATTCGTATTTGTGTCATGATTCTGCTACTCTTCACCGTTACCTACCGCACGGATTTGCCATCAGGTTTGTTCCTACCCAGGCACAAGTGCCTGCAGAGATCTGTCAGTCCATGTGTCAGACTGGACTGGGATCTGGAAGCCTAGCAGCTCACCACAGGACCTTGTCATTTTACCCTAAGCAAGAATTCACACTATCCAAACCAGGCATCCAACTGCAACTGAGAAACTATTGTACTCCAAGTAAATGAAACTTATGCTGCTGCTCTAAATGATCCCCTAACAGCCACCTTCCTCCTTCCTGCTCTTCATTACAACTTGTGCGTGTGCTGATTGAAGAGCAATTAGAGCTGGGAGTCCTGCCTCAGTCCTTAAATAAACTCTTAACAGTCTCCTACTGTAAAAAGGAAATAGCAGAGCTGACTGCCTCATTGGAGTTTTTAAATAATAAAAGACACAGGAGCAAAGAAGTTTCCTTGGAAGCACCTTGGATAACTAACTTTATTACTTCCTACTACTGGAAGTTAAACATGAGGAGGGTATTTCATGGTCTGGCATGAGAATCTGGATGTGCAGAGCACACACTGGGTACCTAGAATGCAACATCCACCTCTAGAAGAGGCAGATGTCAACACATTCACTCATAAATATAAATGATTCTTATCCTCTGCACATCACCTGGGGATATTATCAACAGGACATTTTGCTAAACAAAAAGCATTAGGAAGACAATGTATTACTCTTAGGCATCAATGGATTATTTTGAGGTCATGGGGACTGCATCCCTTTCAAAATACACTAGAGTTTTGAGGCTCTACCAAAGATAAGCCAAGCAAAAGGAAACATCTAACATCCTTTCAAATTCATATTTACAGGAATATTTTTTTGCTCCTAACATCTACATACACACACACACATAGAATCATGGAATCATTAAGGATTGGAAGGGACCTTGAAAGATCATCTAGTCAAATCCCCCTGCCACAGCAGGATCACTGAGACCAAGTCACACAGGAACATATCCAGGAGGGTTTTAAACATCTCCAGAGAAGACGACTCCACAACACACCCTGGAAAGCCTGTTCCAGTGCTCTGTCACTCTCATGCGGATCTACCAGCGAAAGGATTTCATTAATGTAAAAGAAACCTGAAAATGCATGTTTTAAATGACACAAATGATAAAATTGCCTTTTTTTTTTTTTTTCTCATTAAGAGAGCTGTTCCACTGCTGTCTGTATAAACAAACACAGAAATACTCAGGCCTGTAACCTCAGTGCTAACATAACCTAAAAGCACTTAATAAAGAAGGATTCAGACTGAAGGACTTCACAGGTTCAAAGTATGTTCATATACTTATACACAGCCCCCCCTTATTAATTTAGCTGTTTAAGAGATCAGAATATTCTACAAAAATTGCTTCCTCTGCTTTAAATCATGAATCCTATAGGTACATTGCCAGAGACACAGGAAAGTGAGCTCTGGCACTGGGTTCTTTCTCCCTGGAAAGATGTGTTTTATATATAGACACACTGGCACATAAATATACACACACACACACACACATATATATATATATATATATACGCATCATGGTGGGTGCAATCAAAGGGCACATCTCATTAGCAAATGAGTCAACCCACTGCTTGCATGTTTCTCCACTGGAGCGCCATGGAGAACTTCATGCTGGTATTTGCTTTACATTTTCAGAACCTACACCACAGTCTACGCGTCTCGGTCCAAGTTAGGACACGACACGGACACACAGTAGTAGCAGCAATCCGGGTGCAGAATAGCTCTCCACAGCAGTTTGTCCATAAGGAAAATGCTGCAGCCGTTTAGCAGGACACACTGCCTCAAAGACAGTCATAACCATTTGTCCGTTTTCCCTTTCTGAATGGCTTCTAAAAGTCTCAGGGTATTTAAATACCATGTTTTGCTAGAGAAAACAGATGATGTCTGAGAGAAGGCAAGCATCTCCTAAGTAATCCCACATAAGTACACATTTTCAGCAATTAACAGGGGATAGATTTAAGTATTTCCTGAAGATCTTTTAAGAGGCCCGTAACTAATTAGCCGACAAAGGCTACGCAAAGAAACTACTGTGTTTCATATTTCAAGTTTTACCTACCCAATAAAGCCATGGGAAAGAGTGCATCTTTCAAGGCAATTTGAAAACACGCATTTGTGATTGGATTCACCCTGGATATCTATCTTCACCCCTCATTAAAGTCACACTGTAATAACTTATCTGGCTGGCGATAAAGGGAAAAGGATTCCAGTTGTGTGTTGTCTGCTCAAAGTGCAAAGCTGGAACTGGTAACACTCCTTTGGATGGTTCACACACAGTCCCAACCATAAAAAAATAATAAAATCAAACTCAAACACTGCTACTAAAATCATGTGTCTCAGTGCAGACATTTATCCCAAAGGGACGTTTCTAAGAGCAATCATTGTTTTCATTTAAATTAAGAATATAAAAGTAATTATCACCAATACTAATCATCTTACAATTCTTTCCCCCCAAGAAACATTACCTCTAGCATGTGCCTTAAACAAACCCACATTAATCTAAATTGCTCCTCACTTTCTTTTTCAGCACTTTGTCTTTTAACAGAGCCTATTTTTCTCCCCTTCGTATTGCAAGTTCTTATTGTTCCAACACGGAAGACTGTTTTTCAAAGTTGTCACAAACGTAGCTGTTCTGGTATCAATAGATTTTTCTTCAAAGCAAATCAGATGCACAGCCTCTGGACTAGAGTTTTAAAGCCAAACATATTGGCTACACGAGAAATGAAATCAGATAACACACACAATTATTTTGTCTTACTTTATTACCACTGATCTGAAACCGAACATCTACAATGTCTTTTCTTTCAATCAACTAACACCAAAGTGCTTTTCTGACCCCAACTGACTTCTGCAGAACCAAAGAAATTTGCTACAGGAATTTTTAAGCAGCAGCAACTAAATTGAAGTTAGGTCCTACTCACTCACAGCCTGCAGCAAGGCTGAAGTATCAACAATTCCCTGGGTTTTCAGCACAGGGAATGTTATTAGAAGACAAACAGATTTAAAGAAACACCCAGTATAAAGAACAAGTCTCTTTAAAAACAAGCGTTCCAGCAAAGGCAGCCTGCACAGTACCCCAACAAGCCAAACCAGAAGACAGAACAAAGTATAAAGGTCCACTGTCCCTAGGGCAACGCTCTGTCAGTGTGCTTGTAACCTCAGAACTGCAGAGGGACAAGGGACCTGGCAGCAGGAGAAGAGCATCAGTGATGAACCAGAACCACCTTGTGAAGTAATTTCCCCTAGGAGGGGGTTGTTTCAGAGCTCTGTACAGTGCAACCCTAGAGAAAAGCTTCAGCCAGCAGTGAAGAAAAGGTGTTGATAGAACAAGACATCTGAGGCTCTGACCTTGGCCATCCATATTAGTCATGTGTGCTCCTCACAATAAACTTTTCATAAAGCTCTCAAGCATCCTAGCCTAACGAAGGCAGAAACAGGACAGCAAATGTAACTGAAAATTAAGAGTGGATTACTTTCAGCAGAGAGCTACAGTGAGCTTCTCTCCTGATCAAGAAGTGAAGTGATAAAGAACTACAATGCTACTTTAGTGACATCATAGACCAAGCAGGCAGAGCTGGCAGTTTTCTGTGGACAGTTCCCAGGAGCTGTCCTGTTACAGAATAAAGTGTTAGACAAAGAAACAAAAAACTTGCAAATGTTAGACAACCAGGTTCATTTCACTCCCACTATCATCATTTCTCTACCTTTTAATTTAGTGCTCACCTAACTCACAGCACCGTGTGTCATCAGACCTCAAGATTTATCTCCAGAACAAATACGCTAGAAGTAGATTGAAGAGACTCAGCATCTACACAGATCAAACACCCAGTCAGGTTTTTATTGTTTATGAAATATCAACATCAGCCAGGCAAAGCTATTACACAAGCACCCAAATTTAAGGTCTAAAAATCTGTGCATTTACTTTCACAGCTTTCCTTGGACACACATAACTTGAAGGAGGAGGTCTTGAAGCTTCCCAGTGCTTGAGGGACTCTTGATTAAAAATCATAGACCTAAGCTTTCTAAGTCACTAGTCGTTTATGACAATCATTTGGAAGCATTTTGTAAGAGGTTCTGTTTTTGAAACCATAGAATGCTACAGTGCAGAGTACTCTTCCCTGAAAACACTGGACTCTCCAAACTATCCCAAACCTGCCAGCTGCAATTGCTGGTTTTGAAACTTTAGACCATCTATATTTGAAATGAGCACTCTGCAGACAGTTATTTGCCAAGACATCCCAAAGCAGTGTCTCAAAGGTGTAGACATTCTGCCTGCATGGCTAGAGACCCAAACGTACCGATATAAAACCTGCAGACAACACCACTTCCCTGTAAAGATGCATCTCAACTCAGAAGTAGCCTAGTTTTTATACCTATGTAGTATCTGCTGGATTAACATCCTGTGTGGTTAGAAAGATGATGCCCACACAATAACTCTCTCCAAAAGGTGGAAATACATTAAAGTCAAATACTTTCGGAATTATTTTTCAACTTCTGACATTTATGCAGAACATAACAAATACGTTTCATAAAAGGTCTTCTAAGTTGTTTTTCGGATTGGGGGGTTTTTTTTGTTGGTGTGTTTTAAAGGAACTTTTCATACTCTCCCTTTCTGTTTATCCTGCTGACACTTTAACAGCCTCCTCTTGTAAATATGAGCCCATAAGAAAAAAACACGTTTTATTTATTACAGGTGAAAATATGATTCAGAAAAGCCAATCTCCATAAAGTTTCCCTCCACAGCAACTGAATTTTATTTTTTATATGAAGGTATCTGGCAAGGCATTTGAGGAAGAATACTCTAACTACACATGGGACTAGATACGGGTCTGAATATTTTTTCTCTTGCATTACATAATATATTTCTATATTTTGCCTGTTCTAGCAAATAAAATCAATTACAATTCTTTAAAACGTAGGTATTTTGCAATAAGGAAGCTGACAAATCTGAGCACTGTTGTTTGTACTAGCACCAAAGAACTCCACAATATTAATACAAAATAGTAGGTTTTTTAATGTTTAAATTCAGGTCACTTTTACTGCCAATATTCTTGGTTAGAGGGGGGAACCCAACTCCAAACCCTTGATTCTTCTGTAAATGTATTCAGCTTGGAAAAGTGCCTGTACGAAGCACACCAGGGAACAGGAGTGCAAGCAGCCCCGTATCACCTTGCCCTTTGTTTAGATTGTCAGTTTTTTCCTTTTGATCTTTCTCTGCAGCTGAAGAACGAAAAATTGATTTTCCCAGTAGAACTAAAGTAGAAAAAGGACAATGTTTTATTTAAGATCCTTCACTCCTGCACATAAGCCTGTATCTTCCTTTATATACAAGAGAAACTGTCTTTTTATTCTGGTATAAAAATATTTTCAAGTGGGGAAACGCTCTCAGTGTTCCAACTGTGGTTTCATAACAAAAAAAAAAAAGAAAGAGGGAGGGGGATGTTTAAAAATTCCAAGTACTTGCCTCCTGCAGAGAAACAGGTACAGAACTCACAAACCCTCTAGCTACAGGAACTGTGCTTCAGGGAAGCAGCAGTCAGGCTTGTCAGGGGTTTCCACAAACCTATGCTACTAGCAACGCTGCTCTCAAAACCTTGCTTATGGACAAAGAGAAAGGCACAGCTTGCCTATTTAGAAACATATGAAGCCAAGAATATATTGTATGTTATGTGAAATGTCTCACTAATAATGCAGTTAAAGTCGTCATACAACTACTTCCTAACTTCTACCCCTTTATCAGGTGTTACGTCCTGATACATACGGTGCCTTTTATGGGTAACAGATACCAGTTTTGTTCTCTTGTTAACACTAGAGCTGTTCTATCCAGCTTTTCTTTAATTAGTCATCCCTAGCTATTGGTTCTCCAGCATCAAACTTGTGCTAACTCTCATAACCCCATCTGTGTGCTCTGCCACATCACACCCTATGTCTCCTCTTCTCAAAGCCTCCTACTATACCAGGGTCTGTATTTCTTTATGTCTATGTTGCATGACTACATTAGTCACAAAACCACAGTGGCATCGTATAGAGATAAAAGGAAACCAAATAACCTCAAATACTTGGACAATTAGAGAAAATGCTGTTACATCTAATCCCAGTAAATCCAAGTTGCAAGAAGGTCAAGAAAAGTTCAGACAGCAGAAGTTTGATGAGCTTCAGTCTCTGCAAACTGTACAAAGCTTAAGGCTTCTTGCTAGCACTAGCAACACCACATACCAGGGCTATGTGGTTACAGTGAGAAGCACTACATAGTAGAAAAGCTTCTGATTTTACTCATGTTATATGGTTCCAATAAAACATAAGTAAAACCAAGAGAACAGTTGCGCAGATCTCAGATGCCGAGATTTGCTCATGTCTCACTGAGGACAATCTAAAGATACAGAAACTTCCCCAAACAATCTTGAGTCAGAGAAAGCCTTCACTTCTAAATCAAAGTAAATTGTACTCCATTTCACACTTTCGTGTAATTCTCAAAGATATAACACTGTAATATAAAAGTTCTGAAGATTCCTTGTTGCTACCATGCAGTCTATGAACGCCTTAAACATCTCCATCAGGTGATAACGGTATCATCTTCTTTCAACATAATAGTTAATTAGCAAATGAGAAACCCTGTGTGCTCTAACAGACTTATCATCATTACTATTAACCCTCACAAATGCCCTCTTAGAAGCAAAAGAACCTCCTGCCCACTGCAGGCTTTCCACTGATTCCCTTGACAACTCCAGTCTTTCTAATCTTCCTTTTTTTTTTTGGTCAAAGAAAGCCTTTGGGAAGGCTCACACTGCTTTGCCCAAGCATTTCATTTGAATCAATTCAGCACTTGATTTGTCACATACGACTGTGTTCAGAACACTTTGCTGATAGCATACCAAATTCTGTATAATTAAGATTGAACAGTCTGTACTGAGGCCAACCATGGATAAGTTTAAACCCAAGGACCACAAACTGTGATTCTCCCCGAGATATACGATTAGCTTCCACAGAAGAGGGAGGATACACAAGAAAATCCATTTCTAGTAAGCACTAAGGCACTTTTTAGTCGGTTAAAATGTAGAGTACTGCACACACTAGGCACATGGCACAGCTTTCAATTGTTACTAGTGCTGATCGGCTTGTTCAGAAGCCTACATGCCTTCCTCATCCCATAGCCTGTCCCATGTAGACCTTTGCTAGCCCTTGAGGGAATAGAAACATCCTACTCACTAGTTTTAACAGCTTAGCATTTATAGCTCAAGCTCAAATTACTCGCTCAGCAGCAAAGAGATAACTATACACATTACAGTCAGACTCAAAGTTTTTCAGGTTTCGTAACATTAAAAAAAAATGAACGTTGAAGCAACAGAGGCACATTAGCTTTTGGGTTGGCAGTCAGCACTTACAGAAAAAGATGCCTCTCAATATGATGTTGAAATCAGCAAAGCTGTTCCATTTAGCCTTCCCGCAAGATGAGCTCTGGGGGGACCCTGCATGTAGGGTTTTGTGCTTGAAACTGGAATTCTACGTATTTTAATGACATTGCACTGTCTAAACATCACAATGAGCAGCAGTTGCATCAAACTGTGGAATGTGGAGCTTTCAATTACTCCTATATAAAAGGAATTTTTCTCTTTAAAAATGTAACACTGGAACACGCAGCAACTGTGTTTGCAAAGAACGAGAATGTGCTGCTGATTTAAGTGTTTTGAACCTGTGTTGAACCTATAAAGGGACTGACATAACAGGTGAGCAAGTACATCTCTAACATTCACATTCTTTATGCACAGTGCTGTTCAGCAACTTCTCTGCTTCAGACGAGCAAAACTGTGAATCAAATCTACGTTGAACCTGTCAGCAGCAGACTATTGTATGTGTGCACCAGCTTTATAACCACAGCCCAGCTGAGAGTTCGCAGGTTCAGCTAGTCCACTATTTAAATGACAAATATGTGACCTAAGCAGCATCCCAATGGCCCCTCCTCTGTGAATCCTCAGAAGCAGATGCTCTCTGACATATCAACACCTGTTAAGAACCAGTTAATATTTCATCGGCTTAAGGTCAGCCAGTTGTTTTACCACATTGGAAAACCCACTTCTCAGCTCCTGCACAGAGTCACTTCACTGTGTCTGCCTGGCTTACAAATTAGCAGAAAAGAATGCTACAGTAAATTATCACTTATCTCTGCATTACAAAAAACAATTCAGGTTTTATTGAAGTATTAATAAAAAATTGTCTTATTTTGTACCTAAAACAAAAGCATTATGTGATAAGTTTTGTTCATGTTTCTGCCATTTCTTCCATTTCAACCTTCTTACTTTGAGGTCAAGTTTAGAACTCAGATTTGAGGGGGTGTAAATTGCATCTGTATAAATAATAGTCATGGTTAACCCTCAGGAAGTCTTTTGCAGTATAATTTGCCTAATAAGATGCAAAAGAAGGCTCTAAATAGCTAACAGAATTCATAGAGACAAAACAACATGTAAATAACATTGCCTTACCTGCTGGTAACTGAACTCACTGCATTCCCTTCTGCACAAGTGACACGTACCACATCAAACCAATATCTTCAGTGATAGGTAACTCCTGTTAAATTATCTCTGAACTTTAGCCCTTTAAAATCCTTCTCTAGAATCATAGAAACATAAAATCATTAAGGATTGGAAGGGACCTTAAAAGATCATCTAGTCCAATCCCCCCGCCACAGCAGGATCACCTAGACCAAGTCGCACAGGAACACATCCAGGCGGGTTTAAAACATCTCTGGAGAAGGAGACTCCACAACTCCCCTGGGCAGCCCCTTCCAGTGCTCTGTCACCCTCACTGTGCATACCACTATTTACAGGATACTAAATGTCAAGACTTCAATGGAAAAACCAGCCATAAATTGAAATCCATAAACTTAAAACTATGAAAGGAGACATAAAGCTGAATAAACTCAAAAGACACGGGAGTCTCAAATTGGAAGACGACAACATAAAATACAAAAGATAAATTAATTTTTGTAATCTCTGAATTCTACAATAAAAACTTTTCAGAACAAAAGCATCTTTGAGCATCTAATGTAGCCACTTATGGATCAAAGAAATAACTAAGTAAATACTATCTGTGTATGCACTTCGAGTAAGAACATCACTCAAAAGATAAAAATAAGCAAGTTATTTATAGCACACGTTAATCACCATGTTTAAATGGCAGATTAATTTATGGCATGAGACATAAGCCTGCTGTATTTATGGGGGGGGACAAGTTTATAAAATTAGTTTTTCTCTAAGATGGTTACATTTGCATTAATCAGCCTCATCTCCTCATCTCCCTCATTCCAACATAACTAAAATAAAAGCTGGTCTTACACTGAAGGTAAGACGTGGAAAGGCCAATAAGATGAGCAACAACATTGAGCACCTAATCAGCTAAAAAAAAAAAGATGTGTAAAAAGATTCATCTGTGGTAACAAGAACGAGAGGAGGTGTTGGACATGTAAATGCAGATTATGACAATAATCTTCAGTGGAGCACAACACTCACACGCACTAGGATTAGCAAAGCTACTATTAAGATACACAGACAAATACCTGGAGTTGGAGAGGGATAAACCTCAGCAGGAAGCACAGTGCAAGAACAATGAATCTTTCCAGTGACTTAGCATCGTTAACTATTTATACAGTGAAACTTTTCGTTGCTGCCCTTCTTGCTTCTTTCTGCAGAAATCCTAGGGCTGTTCTTCAGCATTTAGAACAATAAATATATTTAAGATTTATAGGCTGAAGTTTGGCCCTATTTATCTTACTCAGGTGAGTGGTCCAACAAAGCCCAGGGGAAGTGCAAGAAAAATGTTCTCCTTCACAGTGATGCAAGAAACAATAGCTGGCTTGAACTGCAGGACAGGGTGGAGTATTCCACATATAGATAGAACTGTCAACATCACATTTTTCTTAATAAAACAAAAATCACTTAAAATAAGACCATAGCTCATTTGTGGAACTAACCTGAGCACACCAGGTTCTGCACTTCATTCACAACAATCCCATGCAATGCTACCTGCTGGGGGAAGAGTGACTGGAGAACTGCTGAGTGGAAAAGGACCTGGGGGTGTTGACTGACAGTGGCTGAACAGGAGCCAGCAGTGTGCTCAGGTGGCCAAGAAGGCAAATAGCATCCTGGCCTGGATCAGAAGTAGTGTGGGCGCAGAAGTGATTGTTCCCTTGTACTCAGTATAAGTGAAGCCTCATCTTGAGTACTTGGTTCATTTTTGGACACCTCAATACAAGAAGGACATTGAAGCGCTGGAGTGAGTCCAAAGAAGGGCAATGGCAATGAAGCTGGTGAAGGGTCTGAAGGCCAGGTCTGATGAGAAGACGCTGAGGGAACTGGGGTAGTTTAGCCTGGAGAAAAAGAGGCAGAGGCTGAGAGGAGACTTTATTGCTCTTTACAACTACCTCAAAGGAGGTTGCAGAGAGATGTGTCTTGGTCTCTTCTCTCAAGTCACTAGCAGTACAACAAGAGGAAACGGCCTCAGGTTGTGCCAGGGGAGGTTTAGATTGGACATTAGGAAAAATTTCTTCACTGAAAGAGTGGTCAGGGATTGGGACAGGCTGCGGAGGGAGGTGGTGGAGTTGCTGTCGCTGGATGTGTTCGAAAACATGTAGATGTGGCACTAGAGAACACTATTTAGCGGGCACGCTGGGCTCAAGTTGACTATTGGACTTGATCTTGGAGGTCTCTTCCAACTTAAATGATTCTATGGTTCTGTAATTCTCACCAAGTGATTTGTGATAACATTTTCAAGGTTTAGAGCAACATATAAAATATACTGCAATGCAAGAAGTCAGGTAACATCCCTCCCTATTGAATCCAGCAGAGCTACAAAGGCACA
Source organism: Phoeniculus purpureus (assembly GCA_028565055.1). Lineage (NCBI taxonomy): Eukaryota > Metazoa > Chordata > Aves > Bucerotiformes > Phoeniculidae > Phoeniculus > Phoeniculus purpureus. The sequence continues at coordinate 13,792,802 of JAOXOE010000745.1, forward strand.
TTTTCTATTCATAAGTGTGTTGAAATATTTTACTTCTCTTAAACTGCAAATATTTGAAGAAACGTAGATAAACATATTTTAAATTCACAGCACTCTCTCAAATATGAAGTAGCAGATTAATGAAATGTCAGAGCTTCGAAAACTGCTCCACCATCTCAGGTAGAGATTATCTCCCAAAATAATAATCACGGACTTTGACATTCATACATCTCAACTGCTGATGTATTCAGACTACCAGCTTGTAAACCACTCCCATGCCTGAAGATAAAACAAGCTTTTGCAAGTCATACTAACCTTTGCAAAATACCAGTTAAGATCACTTCATACACTGAAGGAGGCAGAGGGAAAGAATGAAAGGAAGGGAATCATGGTATGGAGGGTGTATGTTGAGCTTTATACAAGCTGAAATGCCAGCTGTGATAGAAGATTTTTGGGTTGGTTCAAATCCACATGCTTTTGTAACAAATGTACAAGCTAATATCCTAGAACATCAATCACACCTCATCCTAAACCCCCACCTATTCCATAAAGGAAAAGATAACAAATTCAACTGAAACAATAGACAGACTAAAAACCAGCATCTTCCCTGAATCAATTACACAAGGAAAGTTGTTCTCTAACAATAGAGCTGTACCCAGTGTCAACTGGGGGATACCAACGAAGACGAGGGAAATTAGGATAGTATCAAAGTAGGGCAATAATCAGAACTGTTGCTTTAAACACTTAAGAAAAGAAATGGTACAAACTAGAGCAATATTTCAGAATTCAGTTAAAGAAAACATCTGAGTAAGAGGTGGGTCCTTTATTAATTTTATATTAATGTTACATTAATTTATACATTAGTATATGTAAATACACTAAATGATATGTATTTTATATTAATTTGAAGGCAATGATCACTACAGAAAAACCCTTCTGTTTCTAGTTTCCTGGTTTTACTCTCTCTAAATCCAGCTGAGTTCTTACTGTTCTTTACTGTGCCAGCTACCTGCAACACAAAAGGTCCCTCAATCTATCTAGAAGCAATGAGGAGTTAATCTGAGTTTATGAGGGAGTAATCTGAGCTGAGAGCTAATATCATATTTACCCCATTTGCAGATGAAACTTCAGCCTTAAACAAACCTGTTTCAAGGAATAAAAAGGTTCACTGTCCAGAAGAGGGAAAAGATAGTAATTTCTTCAGAGAAATACATTACCAGACTACTGATGACATTAAAGTTTTGGTAGTAAGAACCTAACAGACACTGCACAAACGGGGTAATGATAACCTATCCTCATCTCCAGCCTGCCATCATTCCATTCTAGATTTTATGCGCTTTCAGTTCAACATGATTTTGCTATCAGTACTTCCACTAAGAAGTGTACCCCGTGTTTTAGAGATACAAGCATCAATTACAGATCTGATGCCCCTACTGAAAGGATTAAAAGGGTTTATACCACCTTAGGAAAAGTGTAATTCTACTGGTCGGTCATCCTACAATCACACCACCAGTACAGCCAGAGTAATGAGGCCCAGGGAGGGGAAAAAAACTACAAGTACCAACCAAATGATTATTCAAACAAGCCGGTATTTCTGTTGACTGTGCTGTAGTTTCTCTTATAAGAAAAAACTGGGTTCAGCTCTGCGTTGAAACACATGCAGTCAGTGATGGTAGATCCTAGAAAAGCTGGACAACTCCTCCACCTTCACAAAATCATTCAGGTTGGAAAAGACTCATGGGATCATCGAGTCCAACTATCAACCCTACTCTGCAAATTCACCCCTAAACCAGATCCCCCAACACCACATCTAAGCGTCTTAAACTCATCCAGGGATGGTGACTCAACCTCCACCCTGGGCAGCACATTCCAGTGCCTGACCCCTCTCTCCAGGAAGAATTTTTTCCTGACGTCTAATCTAAACCTACCCTGCTGCAGCTTGAAGCCCTTCCCTCTGGCTCTGTCACCAATTATCTGTGAGAAGAGACCACCACCACCATCTCTACAATGACCTTTCAAATAGTTCTAGAGAGTGATGAGGTCTCCTCTCTGCCTCCTCTTCCTCAAACTAAACAGCCCTGATTCTCTCAATCTCTCCTCATCAGGTTTATTCTCCAGGCCCTTCCCCAGCTTTGTTGCCCCCCTCTGCGCTTGCTCCAGCACCTTGATATCTCCCTTGTACCAAGGTGCCCAAAACCAGACACAGTACTCAAGGTGCGGCCTCACCGGTGGTGAGTACAGGGGGACAATCACTTCCCTACTCCTGCTGGACACACAGTTTCTAATCCAGGCCAGGGTACCATTGGCCTCTTTTGCTGAAGGGCACCCTTCAGTCTCCTCTCAATTAGAACCCCCAAATCCTTTATTGCCAGACTGCCTTCCAGCCACGCTTCTAAGCCTGTAGCGTTGCAAGGGATTATTGTGACCAAAATGCAGGACCCGACACTTGGCTCTATCGAAACCTAGACAATTATCCTCAGCCCATCAATAGAGTCTGTCAAGGTCCCTCCATACAGCTTTACTACCCTCCAGCAGACTGATACTCCCTGCCAACTTGGTGTCATCTGCAAGCTTACTGAAGATGCACTCAATCCCTACATCAAGATCACTGATAAAGATGCTGAACAGGAGTGGCCCCAGCACTGAGCCTTGGGGGACACCACTCGTGACCAGCTCCATTGACCACAACTCTCTGTGCCCGGCCATCAAGCTTATCCATTAGGATGTTGTGGGGGACAGTGTCAAAAGCCTTACAGGAGTCCAGATAGACTACATCAACAGGCATTGACATCTTCCATCAGGAATGGAAAACCCCAGAAACTGGACGTTCTGATAAAAAACAGCAGTAATAAATACAGGTGAATTCAAGGAAAAAATGAACCAAAAAAGATTAGTGTTACAGAAGATTTTCACAGCAGGGTTTTATAAATTAAAAGCAAAGCCAATGGCTTATCATCACATTCCAACACAGAGTAACAAGCAAGACAAAATGAGAAACAGAAAAGAAAAAATTCAGCCCCCAAATACTTAGAAGCAGATGGGCATCAGGAGTGCAGAAGGCGCAAGTTCTCGCCTCTACACAGCTGCTCCTACTGCAGAGAGAATGTTTAGTGTTTCATACCTTACACATACAGCGTGGCTGATGGTTCTCATTTCACGCACCCCAAAATGAGAACTTTGTGCAGCTGCTTCTCAATTACACATCTGGTTATCATTTTGCAGCTGCAAAACTACCTTGAAGAACTACAAAAGACAGTGTGACAGGTCTGGAGCAAATACCGGCAGTTGTCCTGGACCTTCCCCTTCTTTGGGAAGTTTTGCTGTTTTTATTACCTGTTAAAACTCCCTGAATCAAGAGCTATAGCTTCTGTCACCTGCTTTTCTAAACAGAACTCCACTAATATATTTAACACAACGGCACTTTGTAAATGACTGCTGTCTGCAGCACACATTAAATATAAAAATTCAGCACCCCGTTTCCAGACGATTTTTTACTTTGTGTTGTTATTTCCGAGTAGCTATTTTGGTAATTTGATCAGAAATCCAACTCTGAGAACAATAAGTCAGCACAACATTAGTGTCAAGCATCTGAAATGAGATTTTGATTTGTTACCCCCCCCAGCCATTACTATAAATCTATTGAATATGAAGACATTTGGTGACGAAGAACAGTTATAAAATATCCAACTATTGTAAGCAATCTCAAGCTCGCACTTACTGACTCGCACTCAGCGTGTAATCTCCTAACAAAGAGAACAGATAAGAAAAACAAACCCAATTTGTTCGGAATAACAATGCGTTCCAAATTAACTATTTCTGTAATTCTTCATGAGACTGAGGGTCCTTCAAAATAATTTTCTTATCTAAAATACCTATAAGAAAAAATTGACAATTTGTAATTTCACTCGAAACAGAAAGGTGCAGCTTGAAAAAACACAACACCCAGTGGTAAGCTCTGACAAAGTCTTTTATTAGTCTTGTTTCAAAAAGAATAAGCCTCAAAATCACAGTTAGGGAAGTTGGAAGTTTTTCCCCAGCACACGGGGTGCAACACATGTGGCTATTACCAACAAACACGTGTGGTGTTAGACAGCTGCCCATTTGTCACACATGTGCCAAGGGCTTATGCAGAAAACTGCTGCCAAACTGAGGCGAGGGAATGAGACACACAGCAAAGCTAAGCGAGAGACCCCTTGCAGGGTTTTACCCAGGATAACGCACTGCTTCACTGCTGCTGTGCTTCAAACACTGCCACTTCTCAGCAGCCTCTGTGAAATGAAGTTTCATTTCATAGCATGAAGAAAAAGGAAGGAAGAAAGCAAGGGGGAATGAACACACAGGGACTACAGGAATTACAAGACTGAAAACCAAGAGGAAGAAGCAGTTGAATCTTAGGGCTCACATCCAGGGAAAGTCCTACTACACAGTAGTGTGAACAGCCATTGTATGAAAGTCCTCACATGGAAACTAATCCCACTGTAACTGTGCCTTCACGTGGTGTAGCTAAAACAGATTAATTTAAAGCACCTAATAGCATTCTGAGAGCAAGTGAAGAATATCCATGCAAAGAGCTACTCTGGGATCGGTACCGTACTCCAGTTCTGCACCGCAGCCGCACAGGAAATTCTACCACAACTTTAACAAAACCCTTTGCAAAGCAGGTTTCAGTGAGCACTGCCTCCTAACACATTGCCTCTCATTTTCAGTGACCAGTCGTCTTCATCCAGCACAAGGGGTAAATAAACTGGATGACCAACATATTGATTAAGTCCCCTACAAAAAATTAATGTAAATAACTAATACACAAGGTGTTGCCTTAACTTTTACTCTGGCTTATTATTGTCATCATTTTCACAGGCACAGGTGAGACTTCTGACAATTGCTGGCACAACAATAATATTTACTATTTTTTCCAAAAACCCACCCATTTCCAAGAGGGCAACTATAGGAATAATATCAGTGGAATATTAGTAATCACTGTTGGGTTTTTGATCATATAGAGACACATTATTTTCTTTAACTGCTATGCCATGTCAATGGCTGTCTAAGCAGAGCACTTCAGCAAGAGATAAAATAATATGCACACAGTGTCTTTCAGCAGTACACAACTGCTAAGTAGTTGTCTTAAGTAGTTATATCACAGAATGTTACAGGTTGGAAGGTACCTTTAAAGATCATCTCAGTCCAACCCCTACCGCTGGAGCTCTTAATTTATATCAAAGCACAAGCACTTACTAAAGCACGAAAAAGGAAGCTTTTCTCAATTGGAACTCATAAGGTAGAAGGTGGCATTCGGAAGAAACAAGAGAAAATTATACCATGAAAAAGTGCTCTAATAGACAACAAATTGAACAAAGGACAGAGACGGAAACCACAGACAATGGCATATTATGTGAAACTCTGAAACAGAAGTGCCTACAAAGAGTGGGAATAAGAGATTATTAATATGTATTTCCTATCATTAAGAAGTTGCGTGTCCAGTTCTGGGCCCCTCAGTTCAAGAACATGGAACTGCTTGAGAGAGTCCAGTGCAGAGCTGCGAAGATGATGGAGTGGAACATCTCCCTGATGAGGAAAGGCTGAGGGAGCTGGGTCTCTTGAGCTTAGGAAAAAAGGAGACTGAGGGGTGACCTCATTAATGTTGATAAATATGTGAAGGGTGGGTGTCAGGAGGATGGAGC
>JAOXOE010000745.1:13798561-13818840 GCA_028565055.1 Phoeniculus purpureus
CCGGGAAGAAGTTCCTTCTCAGATTGATCTGGAACCTCCTCTGTTTCAGCTCACACCCATTACACCCCTTGTCCTATCATTGGCTGTCACTGAGCAGAGCCTGGCTCCATCCTCCTGACACTCACCCTTCACATGTTTATTAACATTAATGAGGTCACCCTCCAGTCTCCTTTTCTCCAAGCTCAAGAGACCCAGCTCCCTCAGCCTTTCCTCATACAGGTGTTCCACTCCCTTCATCACTGTACAGACTCTGGTTGTAGAATACCTGTTCACTACAGGAAATAAAGAGCAACAGGCAAGCGATAACTGTGCGTGAAACACCAGCCTGCCTCAACAGAGAGAGGTCAAACATTCAAGCTTGTAAAGCAAAGCACCCTGAAATCTTTATAACCAGGACACCTATTCTCCCACTCTGATGACTTCCCAAAACCAACCTCTTAAATTCCTGACGTGAAAGCAGCACTTGGGAAGCCAACAAATGTGCTGATAAAAATCTACCAGCTATCGGGAATGCTTAGCAATATGACATAATTCATTAGGAATCTGATTATTCTCTCATTAGGAGGAATTTGAGACAGTGGTTTTTTAATTAGCTGACAACGTGGAGCATTATCAAATGCTGTTCTAATTGTTTTAATTGTCACGATATGATGTGGCAAAAAAAACTAATTGCATCTCTCTCTGCCTGAAACTCACCCCTGATGCTGTAACTGAGAACTGTGATTCTACATCATGGTACAGAAAAGCCATGATGAACCACATCAATCTCAACACATAACCTTGGGTGAAGTGTGACAGTGACCTCTCTTCAGTGTGAAAGCCAGCCACTAACTCCTCTTTTCTTTTTTCTTTATTTTTAACTGTTTATCCACAAGATCACCTCCTTACCCCATGAGAGCTCAATATCTGAGACACTTTGGGGAGGGACTACAGCAAAACCAAAATACAGACTGTACACACAGCTGGCTGATGTTTTCAGATATGAACTGCTGGAGAGAGTCCAGCAAAGAGCCACAAAGATGATGAAGGGAGTTGAGCATCTCCCTGATGAAGAAAGGCTGAGGGAGCTGGGTCTCTGAAGCTTAGAAAAAAGGAGACTGAGGGGTGACCCCATGAACGTTTATAAATATGTGAAGAGTGGGCATCAGGAGGATGGAGCCAGGCTCTGCTCAGTGGCACCCAATGATACAACAACGGGCAGTGGGTGTGAGCTGAAACAGAGGAGGTTCCACATCAATGTGAGAAGGACCTTCTTCCCAGTGAGGGTGAAAGAGCACTGGAAGGGGCTGCCCAGGGGGGTTGTGGAGTCTCCTTCTCTGGAGACGTTTAAAACCCGCCTGGACGTGTTCCTGTGCGACTGGATTTAGGGGATCCTGCTCTGGGAAGGGGATTGGACTGGATGATCTTTCGAGGTCCTTTCTAATCCTTAATGTTCTGTGATTCTGTGATACATTTTCAGTCATGATTTCCACCTAGAAAACTGTACTAGTGCTCCTCCAACAGACACGATTTATCCATGTGCCTGCTATCTGATTCTGCTGTTATTTTCACCAACAGAGTTGCCAAATAACATCGGTCATATCTCCTGAAGCCTGTTTCTGAGGCTGGTGGAACACCAACCACTTTCTATCTGTCTGATACAGAAGCTGATCAAAGTGGTAAGTTCTGCATCTTGAATTCTTTCAGGACTCTGTTTGACAGTATCTTGTTCTAGGACTTTGTCACTGCTCTGTTTATCAGAGCCTGTCTAGAAAAAAGGAGAAGTACAAATACATGGAAGAAAAGGAGAAATCCAAGGACATTTTTGGACAGAAGCCTTTCATATTCACAGATCTGCAGACCCATAGTGGGAAGCACACGGACACTTTCCAAGCTCATGGTTCACTGGTGAAAAAGGCAGCAGAAGATGTAACTCAGCAGAAGGATCCAGATGTGTGAATCACACACTAAATTAACGTAGGACTTATTTGATTTTAGCTCTCATAGTAAAAGATGTTTCCCCGCTCTCTTCTGATTTATTAATCTCAAAGTAAAACCAATTTATACAAACTACATAAATTAATAGTTGTGGACTTAATACTTTCATTGGAGTGACTGACACTCCAACTGCTTAAACTGCAGGAGAGAAAAATAAGAGATTCAGTGATGTTCCTGTGAGACTTGGTCTAGGTGGTCTTCCTCTGGCAGGAGGATTGGATGAGATGATCTTTTGAGGTCCCTTCCAATCCCTAATGTTCCACAGAGCCTGAAGATCAAGTTCACCAATGAATAACAGAAAGACTCTGCATATGCAAGTGTAATCCACAGAGACCTCTCTCTGTATCCGACTGTAATACTTCCCAACCCTGTAAGATTTCCATTTTCTACCGTGTGATGATGTGCTGTCCTTCTGCATGAGTGAAGTCTACAACGTGGATGACTCCAGAGCAGAAATACATAAATAATAAACAGTTTTCCCTCCTCCTGCAACTCACATTCTCTTTTCAATTCAAATGTTGGACTCCATTAGTCTCCGGCACAGCTAAGGCACTGTTAGCGCTGTGCTCAGCCACATTTAATGCATTTTCAATCTGAAATGGTGAGCTTGCCTTGGACAGTAACCGAACCTGATACGTTCCAGAAACCCTGGATACAGCCACCCGGCTTTGAAGTAGCTTTTCCACTTTTACCACGTAGGAAAAGAAACATTAGCACCTGGAAAGACTTTTGAGTTGGGAGCAACTTTGAATGATGCTTTTGCCTCTGACTGTTTTTACAATTGGATTTTTTAGTTCTGCTAGGAGGCCAGGCTGGAAAGATTTACTGTCATCACACTGCTCACAAGGGAACAGTAAATCTTTCACGGGACGGTTGCACAGATAAGTACTGACCCCCTCTGACTGCTTTTACAGGAACGGTGATCTCTTCACTGCACGCAACTCTCACCAACTCAACCACTTCAGTCAGGCTATTTTTTGATGTAATAATTGTACCCACATCTCACAACGAGAGGCTGATGGAGATAACAAAAACTACCATCCTTTAATTCTTTAAACAGTCACACCACCAGAACACCCTCTTCAGTATTTGATCAGTTGTGGTATTAAAGGTGCTCAGGAGTTCTTCTGGATGGGTTCCTGTGTGACTTGGTCTAGGTGATCCTGCTGTGGCAGGGGGATTGGACTAGATGATCTTTTCGAGGTCCCTTCCAATCCCTACTGATTCTATGGTTCTAACTTCTCCTTGACCTAGTTTGGTCATCAATGTTTAGATTTGAAGGTGTAATAACAGACAAACATCTGCTTAACAAAAACTTTGTGGCTTCTAGGATGGGGTTTTGGTTTTTTGTCTTAGTTGCAAGAGTTCAATACATGATGCAGATCTCGAGTCAACTCACAACTGTTACTTGACTCACAGGAAGATAATCTCCTGTAAACCACAGACTGCACACTAGGAATGTTTTGGATGTGCAGGAAGGGCAATATATGACACAGCACTGGAACACAAAGAAGAGACACAAACTCTTAGTGCTTTACGCTCTTTAAACTCTCGCTGATCCCATTTCACCATCCGAAGGTGGATGACAGGATTCCAACGATTCCTGCTCACCCTCACCACAACTGAAAGAGGCTTAAATGATTTCAGATGCAAAATGCCTTGAGAATCTTAAAAGAAAGCCACTGAAGAAGGACAGAGGAGGATACTGTTGTAGTGTTCAAGCTGAAATATTACTCGAGAAGTGAAGAACCAAAGCTGTGCTTACAGGGAAGTCCAACTGATAACGTCAGGGAGCTCATACACCAGAACTCATTTGTCACTCAGATTTTACACACCCCAACACAGAACGTGTAATGAACCTCCTTACCTTTTATTGCAATGCAGGTCATAAATGGGAGTTTTGAACTGTATGGACTTGACCATCTCTCCTGTTCGCAGAGAATACAGGTCCACACAGCAGTAAGGTGGGCTCGTGCTGAAAGGAAAGATAGGACAAGATTTTAGTGGAAAGAAAGAACAACTTCTAAATTTATTTTAAATACATTTCAGTCTCCTCATATTATTTATCACTCTACATGAAAAATCCTGCAATCTGAGAGAATGCTGGAGAGCAAAGGGTCAGTCTAAGAGAAGGTATGACAGACAGTGAATTCTGACACCCATGATGGCCAAGAACCTGTATTGTGTGGCTAATTACACAACATTAGGGATTGGAAGGGACCTCAAAAGATAATCCAGTCCAATCTCCCCGCCACAGCAGCATCCCCTAGATCCAGTCACACAGGAATGTGTCCAGGTGGGTTTGAAACGTCTCCAGAGAAGGAGACTCCACAATCCCCCTGGGCAGCCCCTTCCAGGGCTCTGTCATCCTCACTGGGAAGAGGGTCCTCCTCATATTATCAAGTGCTTTGCTTCCTTTGTCACAAGTAAGACCTTGAGCCAACATATGTGACCAGCAAAATGCCATTTGAGAGGCAGGAAGTGCAGGCTATGTTCTAGTTATTTTGCAAGTAGCACTTAGTAAGGGGAGTGAGTTCTTCCTTCACTCTGCAGCCGCAGAGCCATACAACTGGGTTTGATAGAGACCCATTACACTGAATTTACATCCCATCTCTGATGGACTTTTGTTTGAACTGCATGGATCTTTTCAACTGCTTTGTGTCACTTTTATCATTTCAATATAAATAAAGCTCTGATGCCTTTGCTGAATAAAAAGGCTGCTTTCTTTTTGAGAGGGAGAAAAGTGCTGAGTGTTCCGATAGGGTTGAGGAAGGTAGTGGTGGAAACCATTTTACAAGCTGAGGAGAGGCTTTGATGTGGCAGTTCTTTTCCATAACACCTTTTCCCCCCTCCAAGAACACATTAAAACCTTGGCTACTTCTAGGTCAACGAATAAGAAGGAGCACAAATTGCCAGCTGTACAAACATATCCTAAGGATTGGTAAAAGAGGTTGTTTCCCCCTTGCCCATATCTGCTTTATTTTACAGAGTTGAACACAATTCCTGACACAACACTTGCTCACCTTTTGGAGCTGCTCAGGAATTTTCTGGAGGGCTGGAGTTAAAATGCCAAGTGTTTACCTCAAACATCTTGGGGTAAGACACAGGGTCATGCAAGAAACTCACGGGGGACAAACAAGGTACAATATAGGCACCGAAAAACAATCGACAAGTAATACTGAAAAAAAGTTGTGACGTTTAGCCTATTGAAATTCTTCCCAAAATACACATTTTTCTAGGCACATACCTGGGCTAATAACTAGAGGGTGCGACTTATGACTCTTAAGAACTTCAAAGGCCCTTCAAAAACACTCTTAAAACAGCGAGACTCAACTGGAGGGTCTTTGCATTAGAAGCTCGTTGCTGCTAGAAACCGCAGCAAGGTCTACAGCCCAGGGGGGTTTGTGGAGTCCCCTTCTCTCGAGATGTTTAAAACCCACCTGGATGTGTTCCTGTGCAACTTGGTCTAGGTGATCCTGCACTGGCAGGGGGATTCGAGTAGATGATCTTTCAAGATCTCTTCCAATCCCTAATGTTCTGTGATTCTGTGATAAACTTTTCTTAGTACATTTACTACCTGCAGGTAGTTATTACTCAGAGAAAAGAGCACAGAGATTATTTCCAAGAACAAAATCACGGGAGCTGATCGAGTTAAGATTACATCAGCGTGATTGAATCTGATTACTGCTGCCACAGAACCCCGTGTTGAACGGTTCCTTGTACTGTTCCAGTTGGATTTGACTTATGGCTAACTACGTGACTACAACTCGAGAGTATGGACTTTCTAAGATGTGTCATGGCCAACAAAACTATGGGTAATAATCCCGTCACTCAAATGAATAATTATTGTGATGTCAGACATTTCTTTTGGCTGATGATGTTCTACCAATGGCATTTTAAACTGCCCTGGCTAAAACCCAGCAACTAGAGTTCAAGTGCTAATGATGGAGCAGTAGGCTAGGCTAGGATAGAAGTATCACAGTACATTGGGGATTGGAAGAGACCTCGAAAAATCATCCAGTCCAATCCCCCCTCCCAGAGCAGGATCCCCTAGATCCAGTTGCACAGGAACATGTCCAGGCGGGTTTTAAATGTCTCCAGAGAAGGAGACTCCACAATGGGCAGCCCATTCCAGGGCTCTGTCACTCTCACTGGGAAGAAGTTCCTTCTCGTATTTATGTGGAACCTCCTCTGTTCCAGCTTACTCTAGAGCTCTATAGCCAGCTCCAATTCAAAAGTCCTCTTTCCAAATACAGTCTGATTTTTAATTGCATTATATGCTGCAACCCAAGACCAGAAAGTAGGCGCACATCAGGGTTTCTTTTATTTTTCTCTGAAATAAATACAAACACAAGGTCAAATACGTTCGCGGATGCTCCCAGGACCTTATCAAGGAGAATGAGGATTATAGGCATAGATTGAAGGACTCATTCTGTGCCCTTAAGAAGAGCACCTTGATTAGCCCACACTACTCACAAGCAATGGTAAGAGCTATTCTTCACTCCTTCAGTTCTGTGATGCCTAAAGCTCAGGCTCGGCATTCTCTGTGCCTCTGATATGCATAGTCCTGTGCAACTTAGTCTAGGTGGTCCTGCTGTGGCAGGGGTTTGGACTACATGATCCTTCGAGGTCCTTCCAATCCCCATTGTGATAGATTCTATACTGATGCATTTCAGCTTATTAAATCAACAGAGGAACAACTCTTCGTCCTTTCTTTCTCCTCTAGAGGGAATTGTTCCCCAGGTTAGCTCACCAGAAGGGTTCAGTGAAAGGTCTAACAACCATAGAAGCAACAAAGGAAGTAGAAGCACAGGAACTGAGCAATAAAAACTGTGCAATACAGCTGCAAAAGCTGAACTGCCCTGCTACCAGAGAGCTGGAACAGTCCTGAACATTCATTTCATCAGAAGGTCAAGCAGACATTGTACGTAAATGTGTCTGAGGTACACAAATACACAGCATTTGGGAGTAATAAGCACAAGGCTTCCAGTCAAGGTTTTCTTCGAAGGTTTGTGTATTTCTCATTGATCAGAAGGGCTCCACTGAGCCAGTACTTTGATAGAATCATTAGGAATTGGAAGGGACCTCAAAAGATCATCTAGTCCAATCACCCTGCCACAGCAGAAATCATAGATTCATCAAGGTTGGAAAAGACCTTCAAAATCATCAAGTCCAAAATTTTGCTGTACCAGCGATGATTATGTAAAGGAGAAATAAGACTGGAACATGAAAACACTGGCTTTGGTGGGCTGGCAGTAACATTAAGTCTGTCACATATAAAAATTCTTGCAGATCATTCTCACAGACTGACAAACTTTCATTATAATCTATCTTGATTGTTCAATCGCTGCTTAACGCAGAGATCTCAACAGCTTTAAAGATAATGGACACAAATTCTCCAACGGCTTCAAAATATTGCTGTTAATAAACGACCAAACACACGGAGACTCCTGTATCTTCCATTAGACTGTTGCAGCGCAGGGATAGAAGAGAAATAACAGATGCCTCATACAGCTGGCACTCGACTACATCTGTGCCTGTGCGCCACGCGCCCCAACTCCCACCTCTTCGCAGATTTGCTGGCGCGGAGTGCCACAGTGTAGAACAGCTCTGCGTGAAATGTTTGCATACAGGGACAAAAAACCCTGCACAAAACAAACACTTTTTACAGGAGAAGACTGATGGAACCAACATGAAGCCAAATTCCTCTGCTCCCGCTTCTTCAGGGGTGTTCACTCTCCTCCCTGCTGCTTCTCCCCACTCCAAAGGGCAACGGACAGTGATTACAGAATGGTCTCACGAGTCCAGAAACAAAATATGAAAAGCCTGAGAGGCATAAAATTGAAATAGAGCTGGTGCTGGCAAAGCAACCACCAGGCCTTTACAGGACATCCTTTCCATGAGGTGTTTTCCAGCTAATTATGGCACTTAAAGCAAAGATTATCTCATGATGGAAGCTGCTCAGCCAACACAGTCAATCAGGGTATATTTTATACCATCTCCACAAAGATAGGAGCTAGAATCTTTAGAAAAAGATGGAGGAAAGCAGCTCCATCTGCCTCTTTTTCCTCTACATGCACACAACACAAGCTTGAGGAGATGATGCTGCCAGGGAGCAATGACACCAGTCCAGCGTCATGACACATTCTAGATAGCTGAAATAAGAGGTACAACCTTCACTAGGGAATAGCCTATCAAACAGAGTAAAACTGTTCTAAAGACTAGTTAAACTTGGGCATCTTCATTCACTGGAGCAGGCTGCCCAGGGTGGTTGTGGAGTCGTCTTCTCTGGAGACACATAAAACCTTCCTGGCCACGTTCCTGTGTGACTAGATCTAGGGCATCCGGCTCTGGCAGGGGATTGGACTGGATGATCTTTCGAGGTCCCTTCCAGTCCCTAATGTTCTGTGATCTGCTGATTCAGTTACTGTGCCTTGATGTCCTTTAGACCATTCTGAAGTGCAATTTTCAAAACCATAACCTCTCAGGGTTTACAAAAAATGCAATCACGAGCCGATGCCGGTTACTGCTCTGCATGCTCCCAGACTTGCTTTTCCTTCTACTATGGCCACACCACTACCACTGTTACTCTAGCATGTTCCTCTTAGTTTGCTTTCTTTGCTTGTAGGAATCAAGCCCAGCAGAAAACAGCCCTATCTGTAATTACTTTTGGTGCCTTTAAGAAGAGGTATAAGTACTAAAAATCAAACTGAGGTCAATGAAAGACCAATGATCTCTTACTAAGCTTTAACAACCGGTGGGATTTGAAAAAAAAAAAAAGATTAGAAGATTAAATCTCTCTCTAAAGGCAAAGTTGTCGGGTGCCTTAAATGGAACCTAGCTTCAAAAGTCACTTTATACAAGACAGCTTATTTCATTGTCGAGTCAGAAAGGGCCATTACATCCCCCAGACTTCCTGCCTAGATACCTCTTCTTAAATGCTTTAAAAACAGCTTGGCACTGAATGGCCTGTCACACAGAGAAACCAGCAGGGAGACAAGTGACAGCAAGCACAAGGAACTGGCTGGACAGGGGATGCCCAAGCAAGCTGCTCCACTAAGCCTTTTAGAAATCACTCCTCTGCAAAACAGCAGATCTACCAGTACGTTCACAGAATCACCCAACATTAGGGATTGGAAGGGACCTCAAAAGATCGTCTAGTCCAATCCCCCTGCCAGAGCAGGACCACCTAATGCCAGGTCCACCTAGGAGCGAGGAGGACCCTGTCAGTGACACCGGTTTCTAAACAGCAGTGCCGTGGTTAAGATGATTCAGTAACCTGCTCTAGCTGTGGCCACGAGCTGATGCTTGGTAGAAAGAGAAGAAAAGCAAACCTGAGCTCACAGGACAGAGTTAGTTAATTGAATGGTGGAAAAATTCCTTCCTGAGCCTTTACACTTGGAAAGCTGAAGCACGAGATTTGATTATGATCTCTGTAGTAATATTATTAGTATGTTGAGACTACAAAGGCAATTCTGTTCTCCTCAAGGCCCCTGCAGAAAGTTTGCTCAGATGAACAGATTTCAGTACTAGAAGGATCACCTTCTCTTTCCAGGCCAGGCACAAAACATCCCCGAAACTCGAAGACACTATTTTTTACCAAGCAACCTAATCTTGTCTTAAAAAACTCTGAGCAACAATGAATCCTCTATTTTTATGGTAAGTTTTTCCAACATTTAGATCATTTATTTTTATGAAATTAATTCTTACTGCGAGACAAAATTTGTACCTGTTCTGCTTTTCAGCTTTTGTATCTCTCAAGAGCACAAAAGCAGGGGCTCATTGGGTACCTTTTGCACAAGTCAGAAACGATCCAAGTGATCCAATCACTAACTAACCTGCAATAAAGGGAAAATAACTTTGAAGCCATAAGTTGTAAAGGGTTTCTGCCCAGCCCTACCACACACTTGCAGCTCTCCTCTGAGTTCTCCCTGCGCTGCAGCACATTCTCAGCTCCTTTCTGAAGGATGCATACCAGAAGGAACACTTCTAAAAATAAAATACAAATCTAGTACTTAAAGACCACTGCAGAAAAATGCTTCCACTGCCATCCTGGGGTGGATGAGAAGATGGGTGGTTAGTAGATCAAGAGGGGTTCTCCTCTCCCCCTCTACTCTGCCCTGGTGAGACCACATCTGGAATACTGGGCCCAGTTCAGGGCCCTCGGTTCCAGAAGGACACAGAACTGCTTGAGAGAGTCCAGAGCAGAGCTATAGAGATGATGAAGGCAGTGGAGCATCTCCCTGCTGAGGAAAGCCTGAGGGAGCTGGGTCTCTTGAGCTTGGAGAAAAGGAGACTGAGAGGAGACCTCATTAATGTTGATAAATATGTGAAGGGTGGGTGTCAGGAGGATGGAGCCAGGCTCTGCTCAGTGGCACCCAATGATAGGAAAAAGAGCAATAGGTGTGAGCTGGAACAGAGGAGGTTCCACATCAATATGAGAAGGAACTTCTTCATGCTGAGGGTGACAGAGCACTAGAATGGGCTGCCCAGGGAGGTTGTGGAGTCTCCTTCTCTGGAGACGTTTAAAACCTGCCTGGACATGTTCCTGTGCAGCTTGACCTAGGGAATCCTGCTCTGACAGGGGGATTTAACTATATGATTTTTCAAGGTCCCTTCCAATCCTTAGTGTTCTGTGATTCTGTCTAGTCTTAGAGGGAACAACATGAACCAATCAAACAAGGCAAAATCCACTAACTGAAAACCTGCTGAGTGGAGGGGAGAAACACTCAGTAATGCTGAACGCGGTCCAAAGGCAGCTCATCCACTACTAGTTTTGTATTAAATTTAAAAGGTTGTTTTCTAAATACTTATCCGTTTGAGAATAGAATCATATTAGTCAATAACTTATAGCATTATTTTGCCTGAAAGGATAGTTTCAGAAAGCTATAATTTAAGTGTAAGGAACTTTAATAAAAGCTGTCAGAGAAAATAAGAGGACTTATAGGAGAGCTGCTGCTTAACAGCCAGCAAGTCCTTTGCATACAGCTCCGTGGAACAGTATTTCAGCAACACATGATTTTTTAACATGTGCAGAGAAGTATAATCCAAGGGGCTTTAAAAAATAGCTAGTTATAACCACCGAGTACATACGGGTTTTGAGAAATCACTCATTGAGCACAGGTGACAAATTCTTACTACACAGTGAACTGTACAATCGAAATAAATATGGAAATCACTGAAATACTGAAGGATACAATTCCTGTCCTCCCTATCCTGCTGGAAGAAGAAAGAGTTCAACCACATAAGCAAAGTGCATGATGACTGCAAAAAAAAGGTTCTGCTGTAGTAAGTAGCCAGCACACTCGATGACTGAGTAGTCAATTAAGTTAAATACAACTTTAACAACACAGAACTGGTCTGTACAGGATACTCCTAGAAAAGCTCTTCTAGGTGTAACAAAGAGCCTAAACTCATATTTCTAATACCCTCAGAAACATCAGAATTGAGGCTTTTCCATTTCACCCAATACAAAAGCTTACACGGAATGCAAAGACCAACATAATCCATACAATCCATAATAGCTATACAAAAAGGACATTACCAAGCTAAAGATCAAATCTTTAAACATAAATTGCTTTGAAGTGGTTTTTCCCCAGCTTGTATTGGAGAGGTGAACTTTTATATAGGGGATCTAAAACCAGCACTTACAACTGCAGCCTTCCATCTAAACTAAACATAGACATGGGAAAAACCCCAGCAGGCTGAAATAGGAAAGAGACTGGTGATCACACAACTGAGAACCCTTTTAATATTCTAAAAGACAGTGAATAATAGGTGACAGATAAATGACCTCATGGCAAGAGGCTTCAATAAACCTCTCTGTTCTTTATAAAATACATGTTTACCTCTCCAGCCTGATATAAAACGCATGCCCTCAGTCCAAAGCCGCATTTCATGAGTTCCCTCATGCATAAAGCAATAGAAATAGGATATGCACAAACTATATTTTGTTATACTTTTTAAAAAGAGGGAATAAAAGCCCTGCACTCAATTCAATTGCATATCTCTGTGATAGAGCGTGAACACTGCACCTGACTGATTCCTAAACGCAGTGAAACAAGTGGCAATGGGCAGCACTCTGTTTCTTTTGTTAAATGGCAGAAAAAGAAGTGCATGTCAGGCTTCCAGCATCCATTTAGGCTTGTCAGCGTTCTCAGCCACCTCTGTAAGTTCTCTGCTGATTTGAAGAGCCTATTGACAATACATAGTAACACTCTCCAGCATAATGACAATTCTCTCACAGCTTTGTCCACCTACTAGTTTAAAATGATGGTTCCCTTAAGAACCTCTCCCATCAGGCAGAACATAACAGTGCACGAGCTGAAGCAGACTTGAGGTCCTCCAGCAGATGAGGCTGGATTAAATGATGGATCGCAAAATGATGTACAAATGATGTATCCTGAAATGACATGAAGGGCATCTGCCCAACAGAAGCAATGAAAACACACACACAGGTACATATATGCACATATAAAGGCCTTTTCTTTATAAGCACGAGAGACATACTGCATATGTGCTACAGTATGAGGAAAAGAATTTAGCCAGAGAAGGCAGTTCTTCTCTTGCTATTAAGTCCTTAATGTACCAGTGCATTAAGCAAGAATCAGATCAGAAGAGTTAGTGCAGCAACAGCCAAATGATTTTATGTATCAGACAAAAACTCAGCTCCCAGATACTTCTTTGTTCTGTTAAATGACTGCACTAGAACTGCAAGGACTTGTTTTCAGGTTGCTTCTTCAGACTGCAGATCAAAACGTGCCACACTGCTGCAGCAAAGCAGCACTTTCCTCTCTTGAAAACCTAGGAATTTCAATATGAAAAACCTTGTGTCTGCATTGCTGATAATCTGTAAATATCACCTTCTCTACAAGAGTTACACCTGGAAATTGCTTAGCACATAGAAAGCAAATGAATTCCTTAAGGTCTAATTCTCTCTTCTTAATTGTGTACAACTTCTTTTGAAGTCAATATTAGTCATTTCAATTTTCTTCACATCTGCCATTTTTATCTCAAAAGGAAAAAAATAACCAAATCCTTTAACTCCTTTAAAAATTCCTTGTAGACTGCCTTTTGCGTTGTTGGTACATTTTGAAAACCTTTGAGAAAATTAACATTCAGTGTATTCAGCGTACGTATTAATAAACAGAGAGAGCAATGGAAGAAATGAGAAAAACTACACAAAACTGCTGATACTGGATAAAAGCAAACCCTTTCAAAAATGCACGCATTAAACACCTTCCTGACAAGTGAAGGCAGCAGCAAAAACTATCTAATCCCATCTCTTTCCATTGCATCAACAGGAAACCCGATGACAGCAAACCTGGTGACCACAGGCACTGCAGCAATACAGACAGCTCGGTCAAGTACGTAGTATTTGATGAAATTGTGACATTAATTGGTGAACACAAGACTTTGTAAAGACTTCCATGTCAGGAATTTTATCTGTATCCCTTTGTCAGACAGACCCACGTGAGCGATGTAATGCTGTAATATCAAGGAAAATGATTGTTTCTTCTGTATTTGTGGTGACAAGTCTATAGAAAGAACCTCCTTTCATAAGGAAAACATGAACATTTGACTTTTAAGTTTTGATAACTTTACTTTTATCTTAAAAATCCACTGGCAAGCATCCTTTCTTGTTTGCAGAAGTGAAAATTCAGGACAGCTGCAATGTGGCATGCAGTATATCTAAAGCACCAGATTTCTGAGCAAGACTTGGCAGGGGTGATTGGCCTCTCCATTCACCATCTGCAGAATGCCTGTCTGTCAAAGACCATCCCAAAGACACCGCCACTGGTTATTTTATTTTGGAGTATTTCTTGCATCTTGTAGGCTGAAGTTTTTTGCTTTGCTTACAACTCTTTACTTAGTGAGATTGTATATTCAGAAGATGGCAGCCCACATCAAATTGGGCAGATAAACCTGAGTGACAGAGATACTACTAGTCTGAAGGATCATAAAGAAGACACATTTGATGATATCTTGGAACAACCACCACAGTCACAAAACTTGTGCTCTTGATGCTTAGTTTTCAAAGTGCATGTTAGAAGAACAACAGCAGCACTCTATCAGAATGATTACAAGGATGTTGTTAATTACTTAATGGATCAACAGAGTGTCAGTCATTTCAATATGAAACAGCTTCCCCACTACAAACCACAATTCATTAACACCCAGTAGCACAGCGTGATTAAATGCAATTAAATAAATAGAAAAACATACCCCCGACTTCTAATTTTGATAAAGTTTCATTAGCAAATAACTTTAGATTTTAATTTGGATTATTTAAATTACACTTTTTTCTAAATAGACCAGTATTTCTCTTATTTGCAAAGCAAGCAAGCTACAGAGGCTATTTCAAATTAATCCGGTATCATAAACCAGATGTTCACTGACTCTAATGCAGTAATCTATTTCTCTAAACAGTCACAGAGGTTGAGTAGAGTAATAGCTATTGGATAGACCAAACTATTTATGAGCTCAGTCACAAAGTGGAGAGTCTAAGTGCTGTAAGATTCAGGAAAAGGCTGCTACAGCTTCAGTTATCGTTTCTTGATTTTCTCAGACATCCAGACATGAGGAAACCCTTGAAATTTATGAGCTTTGCATCATGTCAGGATTTTTCATTGTGCACTGCCAAATGGACTTTAACAATAGCATTTAATATTTTTGTTTCACATATCACATTAAAACCATTTTAGGAGGTTAATCACTGAAAAACATATCACACCTTAATGACTTGCTGAATCTCTGCAGCTTTATGCTAATGCTACTCAGCCGCTTCAGGTCTGATGAGATCTTTCATGTAAGTTGTATTAATTTACTTTCCAGTGTGCGAGACTGAAATGCACTTAACTAAGTGGCTTGTACATTATACAAAGCACAAGCCAAAAAGCTTTCCTGTTACTAAACAATTAGAGTATGATAATGCCTGGCATCTAGCTAAATGGAAAGATAAAACCTGTGCAAACTAGTATTAACGTCTGAATTAAGTTTTCCACTTTTTGAGCTAGAAATGGGTGACAAATATACTTCAATATATTCCCTTTTGAGAGAAATTGTAATTGATAGATTCATTTCTGACTCATATTATCATCTTATCATAGAATCATTCAGGTTGGAAAAGACCCTTGGGATCATTGAGTCCAACCATCAATCATACTCTACAAGATCACCCCTAAACCAGATCCCCCAACACCACATCTAAGTGTCTTTTAAACTCATGCAGGGATGGTGACTTAACCCCCCACCCTGGGCAGCCCATTCCAGTGCCTGACCACTCTTTCCAGGAAGAATGTTTTCCTGATGTCCAGTCTAAACCCACCCTGTTGCAGCTTGAAGCCCTTCCCTCTGGTTCTGTCTGGTTCATCAGACTAAAACAAGGATGTCAGAGAAGCAAAATGAAGTTGCAGAAGCATGGTCTTCACTCTCAGTCACTATCAAGTCATTTTATGCTGGTAGAGAACTCACCTTTTATGCTTCCCTTCCATATGAGCAAATACACATGTGAACAATACACGTAGATAAATCTCTCAGACACATCTTATTTCTTCACAGAATCTTAGAATGGTTTAGGTTGCAAGGAGAGACCATCTAGTCCAACCCAGCAGCTGAAAAAGCAAGGTCAGCTAAAGCTGCCTGTGCCCAGCCTGGTTGTGAATAACTTAAAACAGATTTTTCTTTCGTTGCTTTTTAACAGAGTAATTTTTTGTTGGAAGACAACTTTTTGCCCAAGTTCATTTACTTCAGTTCCCTAAATTATATCAACTATACAACAAGAAATAATTTCTCAGCAAGCAACCATTCATGGTGTTACCCTAAATTCTGCATTATTCAGAATTACATAAATTATGTTGATTAAAGACTTGAGGTTACCTGCTGCCTACAAAACATTTTAGAAACTACATTCTGAATAACGCTGTTATAAACTGGTGTTCGTGTATGAAATTAAGTGTAATATAGCAAACCTTTGCAGTAAGCATCAATTTGAAGATTGTGTACAACTTATTAGAAAGCAATTTATTTTCCAGATTGCTGTCTGGTGAAGCAGATTCCTCCCATTATCAGTCAACTTACTTAGTCTCTGAGCAGCCTCCAGGGCATCATTTGCAGAATCAGCTACAAAGAATCTCTGAACTGTAACCCCGTGGTCTGCCATTATTTTTTTGCTTTGGTACTCCTGCAGGTTCAGCCATCGTCTAGGGGTTAATTGAACAGCCTAGAAAAACGAGAGGGAAAAATAACATAATGCTCATTAAGAACAGTTCATGAGACAACCAACAGAGCTCTTCTGCCTTATGGGTATCTCAAATCAGCAGTTAAACAACACTGTTTCAGAGGAAAGGTAAAATACCTATTGATTTATCCAAGTGCCTTTTCTTAACATTTGTGCATCCAAAATACTCTGAAAGCTGCAGATATGTTTTTTAAAGCTACAGAAGGCTCACTGGGGGATCTTGGCTAGACAAAATGTCTTGCATTCAATATCAACAGAGATTGGCAAACTTCTAGAGTCTATTTATGTTTTTACACCATTCTGTGCTATAAAAATATTAACAGACTGTTACCTTAAACCAAGATCATTGTTCCATATTAGAAATCCTTATTTACACTAAGCTTTATGCAAATCTTCACTGTACAGTTATTTCTCCTGATTCTATGCACTTATTGTGGCATATCTGAAGAAAAACAACTGATACGGAATTAGTATTATCTTGTAGGGAACCACAAGCAGATTTTCAGTGCTCTGTGATCTATGCTCAGCTGGCTGCACTCCTAAGTACATTTTGCTGAGGACTTCAGTGCAGCCACAACAGCCACGCAAGGCAACAACAGTTGGACCATTTACTGTCCATTCTCGACATGGCTGTCAGTGTCCAATGGTGTGTGTGTATATATATATAAAAATACAAATGTAAACACATATAATGTACTACATACAATGGATCCAATGACATGGCACTCTTACATACACCCCCCGCCCTGAAGACATCACATTTGCTTGTCCCAGCAGTAAGCATAGAGTACAGACACTATAAAAGTCACAGGATCATTACAGAATGTTTTGAGAAATGACACATTTCCTACACAGGACAAATTATCACAGACAACAGAAATAATTAAGGAGCTGTCACTGGCTCCTGGCAATGCTATAATGGCAAAGGTGGAGCTGACTCCTGGCAATGGTATAATCCTGTTCTGTGCCAGCAAAAGATGTTCTTCCCACATGGAGAGACAAACTGCTGTCCTGCTGGCAGACAGCCCACAATCAATTCTTGGTTTCTCCTGCCGTAAGGAGCACA
The DNA here is from genome assembly GCA_028565055.1 of Phoeniculus purpureus. Taxonomy (NCBI): domain Eukaryota; kingdom Metazoa; phylum Chordata; class Aves; order Bucerotiformes; family Phoeniculidae; genus Phoeniculus; species Phoeniculus purpureus. Next base: position 13,815,844 of record JAOXOE010000745.1, read on the forward strand.
GCATGCAAGCTAGCGCTATATATTTAGATATGTTAGACCAAGAGGATATTTACTATACTAATACTTTGATCTCTAACAGCATGATGAAAAATATTATCCTAATGCAACTTTACTGAAAACAAAGGACCTCCATGCTAAAGCCTTTCAATAATACATACCCTTCTCACTCCACTAGAGTTTTAGATGCTGTGTTGTATCAAAAGCAAACCTCCATCTGTTCCTATTTGCTTTGAAATGCAGCACAAAAGATTGATGCATAAAGAAAATATGAAATTCATCTTTTACAATATATAACCATGTTTTCTGTTTAAAAATTACTCCCCAGAAACATAAACAGCTACAAATACCACAGAAGGACAGAGTCTACATTCTTTTAACTGTAACATGGTTAAGACATTTTATAAAAGTAACCCAACATATTGCCAGTACACTATGGCTCTCTCCATTTCTAGGCATCATACAGGCACCTTGGTGTGTTTTCTGTTCCTCCATGTTATTCACAGGCAATAAGTTCTATTTATGTAATGCCTTCAAATGTAGCATCAACATTTCAAGTCCCTTTCCCAACTGTTGATATTTAAGTGTATTTTCCTATAATAAACTACAACAGCTATTACTTCATTATAATTTCCACAAAGGGATTAACACCAGAAGCCAAGAGGGGCCCTAAAAGGTCAATTCCAGTCTCATATAAAACAAGTCAAGGGGATTTCTACCAAATAGCTGATGGCACAAATCTCTACTTTCTGTCAAACTACAGAGAGTGTCTGGGAGAAAAAACTGTCAGCATTATCCCAGACAACCATTAGCCTTCCTTTTTCCATTGTTTCTCTAAAGACTACTTACTAGCAAACACATTCATTATAATGAAGACTGCACAGTACATTGTTATTGATGCACAAACACATAACACACATAACCCACACAACGCACAGAAGACAGTATGGGACAGGCAGCCAGGAGCTGACTAATGTGTTATTTGACCACTACCACAGAACTAAAACACATTTCCAAAGGTCCCCCTTTCAGCTGTAAGCAGCAGCCAGAAGCCAGCCAACTTTTGAGAGGAACGAGGACATGTCTCCACTGCACTAACTGGCCTTCAGTCATTCTGCTCTAGTTCAAAGCCGTACCTGATGTGCACACTCCCCTCTTAAGAAACAGCTACAGCAGGAGAACATCTACAAAGGCATTTCTCAATCCATTTCTCTTGAACCACTAGGACTTCAACAATCTCTCTTTTAGGGTTCAGAAAAATAAGATCACGCCTTCAGTTAAAGTGGATTGACTTATACTAAAATAAGTAAACCCAGCTACTCTAGTTTAAATTTGAATGGAAGAAACCTTGATCTAAACAATCCATTTTACTCACATTCTGTATCTGTGCTTTCCAGAGGAAAGGTTAATTCTCATCTTAGCTGGAAGCTGGCTTGAAGCAAAGGGTCAGGAATAATACATGATGCCTGACGGCACTTCTTGCTCATCTCTTACATATTTATATATCACTTAGATACAGTTCTTTATAATTTTACCTGATATTGTGTTTACTAGGGGCCAAAAGAGGCAGGTGCCAGGCTGATCTTGACTAGAGCTAAATATATACAGAAAACAAACTATGTTAAAGTTGCTGTATTAAATAAAAAGCTGAGTTTAAAGTTTTGTTAAGGATTTCTCTTATCCATAGAAACACGTGCTTCCTGACAATTTATTTGACTCTCATGCTTAACTGTGTATATTTACAACTAAATGGATTGTATAAGGATCTCTGTGGCTTGACAGAAGTCTTTCGACACAACTTGGTTTTAAATTTTCTGACTGGGTAGGAGTTAGGTAGTTGAGACACTGTGCTGCATTGCAAATTCCTTAACTAGTGTCGCCACTGTTAGTTCAAACCAGGCTTATGCAATGAAATCTTTTTATTTTTCTTAAATAATTAGAACTGTAAAGGGCCACCATCTAATAAAGGCCACTGGTGATAACTCATCATGAGACAGAACAGCGATAAACAGTAAGAGAAGCAGCCAAAGCTGTTTTAGGAAGAAAGGTCATCTCCAGTGCAACTAATCCAGTGTGCCTCATGCCAATGCTACCTCAGCTCCAGCCTTCTTAATGAATAAAGCAAGTCTAACAGCTCCAACAGGAAACTTGCAATGAGTTCCGTTCCCGGCCACCCTCTTCGCACCTTACAAAAGCTTTTGCTATATATCAGTTTTACAACTTGAAAGTGTTACTCAAAACATTCCAGAGGGATACTCCAAATCATTGCTGAGATGTTAAAAACCGTATTGCGTGTACTTACAGAGCAAACACACATATGGGCATAGGTCTGTTCTCTTCTAAAAACTGGACAATTATTATGAGACATTTCCTTCGTAAATTATGAGGTGGACAGATTTGAGGAACACAGAAAGGCAGTAAGAGGACAAGTCATTTGAAAGAGCTGTCAAAGCAGTCCTAAGGGTGACAAAACAAAGACTTTGGCCAGGAACTGTTGGTACAGAAGAGCAAAGCCTGCAAACTTAAGGTTAGTAAGCACATACATTTTCCTTTCCTCTCCTATATTATAGGAGGCTAAGAAAGACCATCTTACTGAGTGGCAGCTGAAGACTTTCAATCAAGACTTTCCACAAAGCACAAACTTCTAGTTGGGAAAAAACCACTCAAGAAAATGAAATAGTGCAGCCTACTGCTGGGTACAGGAGCACACAATATATTTAAGAAACCAACGGTGACCAAGTCTGTTTCAGAAGCTCTGATGAGCAGGGAACATGAAAAACTTGCTTTAAAGCACTTGCAGTATACGCAACATATGTCTTGAGAAGAGCAGGCAAAATAAAGCAGTTGCAAGAGATGAAATAAAAGAAAAGCTTTGAATCCATGGAGACAACTATTCTTTCAAGATTGTATTGAAAAAAATCAGAGGCACTTGGAAGAGAAGAAGGTTATCAGGAGTAGTCAGCACGGATTTATGAAGGGGAAGTCCTGCTTGACTAACCT
>JAOXOE010000745.1:13818940-13835697 GCA_028565055.1 Phoeniculus purpureus
TGCTCCGGCAGGGGGGTTGGACTCGATGATCTCTTGGGTCCCTTCCAACCCCTAACATCCTATGATCCTATGAACAGTTGTAAACATATGCAATGTAGGCTTAAGGCACAAAAAACATGAGTATGAGATATTAGCAAGGTAAGTAAACAGATGAGTTCTTGCGCTAATCCACAACTCAAAGACATTTTGGTTGCAATAACTATATAACTAAACAAGTTTAAAGAGACAGCAGAAAAAGAATTAATAAACACAGAAATCTTGAAAAATCCTTGCCAGATTCCATTCCCAACTCTTTCAAATATAATTCCAGCAAGTATCAACAAGAATTTGAGATGGGTTTCCACTAGCATGACTTTCTTCGGCGTCAAATGTCCACACACTATACAAATATATACCCGACACTGACCCCAACAGTGTTACCGTGCAAAGGTACAACTTTAAGACAGCCTAGACAAGAGTCTACAAAGTTTCGAAAGACAGCTATTTCCCCATACTATAAACAGCCATAACTCATCCCTCTGTCCTGAAACTTATTAGGACACTTCAACAGCACACACTACACCTCAAGCATCACACATCTCTGTTATTTATTTCCCCATTCTGCTGCTCTACTCCTGTCAACGATTTAATTGCTCTCAGCAGCACTAAACACCACTGCTAGATTCTCCAACATTGTCCTGTCATGAAAGACAGACTGAGGAATTAGGTTATTGAGGAATTAGGTTGTAAATTACAGGAAGTAAACTACAGAAAAATCATTTCAATCAGAATAGGGGTGGGAGGGGAACAAGTATAAGGGAATCTAAAGGACAGGAAAGCAGAGGCTACCTATAAGAATTTATCTTCATTATTTGTTCTCATCACCTTCTATTCTCAGCTTATTCCCTGCTTGAATACTTTTATCACCTCTTCCCACATACTAGTCAGAAAACCATACTGAAAAACATCATACATTGCTCAGATCTCCCCATGCACCTTTGCCTACAGTTGAACCACAATATGTTCAACAAGTTTAAGATATACCTGTGTTTATCTGTTTCTCTATTGCAAGAACATGAGGAGCAAATTCTGTCCCACCAGCTTATGAAGAGACTGGAAGCAGCACACAGACAGTAGTAAAACCCGACTCTATTTGATAAATCAAGTTTCAGCCTCATAAAACGAGAGGCTCATAAGATGAGAAGCAAGCACCATAGAATTTTCCATTGGTGGTATTTTTCTGTTAAGACTGTTTTCTAATAAAAACAGTTTTGAAACTTCTTCCTAAACTTATAGACATTCTCATTACCATTAATACATCTTCAACTTTAATATTAGACTTCTATCATGTTCCAAACAGTCCCAACAAGGGCTGTAGGTTTAAACACATCTTTCTATACCTTTTTTTTGGTGGCATTATATTTTTCTTAGTGTGTTAATAACTGAGTCTAAATGGACACCCACAAAAGACACTTCACAGAATGGAATAAAAATTACTCCAACTGAAGGATTTAGGGTTTTGAAAGCAAGTTTATATGAAAAGGGAAAAGTAAATATCATTCATGGCTCTGCGAAAGACTTCCAACAGAACTTATAATGCTATAAGAAATAGCTTCCATACAAGCTCTTTATGTGTGTTGTGCATTGATATATACATTGATGTAGATGGAGAGTAGCTTTTATTTGAGATTCAGATATGCCAGATAAGTTGAAAGGGGTTGTTTTCTAGGAGTGAACACTATTTTAAATAAGTTATATAAAAACACTAATCAATTTAAGAGGAATTCAGTTCTTCCTAACAAGATACTACTTAAGATTAAATTCCTAACAGAAGAGATTAATCTACTTCAATAGGATCGGCGGTTTGTCTATTCAAAATAAAACCAAAATGTACTTAGTGTATCTTATATAAAACAAAAGCATTGAACAAAACCCCCAAATCTATTTGCTTACCCAACACATTCCACAGCATCCTAGTTTATTCAATTTGTACGCTCTGACCTGTAATACAGTTCCAAACACAAACAAAAGAAAACAGAAACCCAGAGATGGCAGCAATGAAACAGCACACCAGGCATCAATAGAAGAAATAAACCTCTATTATATTGATGGACAACAGTTGCTGTCATTGACAAAGTTATAGAAGCTCCTATTGAAAAGGAACCATCACAAATACATCTCAGTGGCATATCTGCATGTAAACCACTGTGGCTGCAGGGCCACCTGATTAGGTCATACCCTTGAAATACAATTAATCCACTGAAAACCAAAGTACAACACTCACCTCAGCTTGCTGACAGTGCTGATGTAGAGTACGGTTCTATAAAGATAGTCTGGCAAGAAGCAAGTATTTGGAGAAGAGACACTTAAACGGAAAAAGTCTAGCACAAAGTCATAAAGAGATGACTACACTTGCTTCTGAATGAAAGAAAGCATCTCGAGCACAGCAGAAAATGGGAAGACTGGTTTTCTATAAGGTTCTGCCAGGTTAATTCAAACCACACCCCTCCCCTTCTCTCCAAAGCTGATGAAGGCCATCTACCTACTTGTGTATTATAAAAAACCAGGAAAGATATGTCCTTCCCAAATAGTGTCCCACTGGCTACCACAAATCAATAATTTTAACCTTCCAAAATAGGAGCATCCTACACAAAAGCCACAGAGGAAGCCATCTTCTATCAAACATTTTATTCCAAATAGCTCAACTTTAGTCTGGATACAATACGGCAGTGAAGTCCCCATGTATCAGCTTCACCCAAGAGTGAGCTTTCGATTAAAAGCTCAATCTAGACTTCTCAGATATATTTACAATGGATAACGCTGATTCTGCGAGAGTTTATGAAGTATTAAAAATATTTTCCTGACAAACCAGACCATTTTCACACATTTGTCCACAGCATTTAGAAACTTAGTTCTTCTAGTTTGTACCAAAACTTAACAAGCAATTTTTATACCAGCGTTTGATTTTAAAAGTGTGCCACAGACACAGCTGAAGATCTTCCAGTTGTTGAGTTCCAACATTTATTCCTACAAATGGGAATTCATTTCAACTGAATTAAAACAAAGGCAACAGACAAACTCTAATTCAGAGTTATAAGCCTTTTAGTTCCAAATGTATCACTTCAAATACACCACACAAAATATCTTAAGAACAAAAATGTCTCAGAAAAAGAAAATAAAAAGAAAATAAAAGGAAAAAAAGAAAATCACACCTCCCAGGTCTTGAAAGACTACGATATTTTGATCGATAAACCATTAGGGCAATTTACTGTTTTATACTACTGAGCCATATACTCACTTTTCCAAGGAGCGAGGTCTGTCACTGCAATTGTTAAGGTTTATGTAACTCTAAACTTCAAACACAGTAACAAAAACCCCAAACAAACCACGCCATGAAATATGCCTCAGTGTTGTTTACTAAAGCTGCACAGTCTGTTCTGGTGGATAATTATTACTATTCCTAACAGCTACGTGATTCTCTGAAACAATACATCTGTGTTAAATAGCCACATGGTTCACTTTGTACTCACCAAAAGGAAACAGAAAAATTAGGGAGTTGGTTGTAAAAGGAGAAGACAGTATTATTAGGATTTTTACTGTTCAAATGTTTAATTTTATGTAAACTCAAACTGATTAGAGGATGGCTCAGAGCATGGAAAGCATAAGTTTTATAGTATGCAAACCTTAAAAACTTCTGGAGTGAGAGAGACAACCCGTTCTGCTCAGAAGTCCGTATTACTGATGGTCCAGCCATTACATTGAATGAGCAAATCTTGACAGCAAAGCCCTACATTAAATAACTCTAATAACCTTTGCATGGCATTGCCTTAATACTGGTTTTCAATTACCCAAATGAACTTACTCAAAAATGAGCCTTGTGTAACCTCTGAAAACACTAATCCACCCTTAAGTCATGCTTGGGCTGAAGTAGAAGCATACCAGCTCAATCCATAGGCTGTTTGGAGATATTTAACCAGCAACACACTTAAGCAACCCACTAATTGCTCCCTGTGTGCTCTTGCAACCCAGGAACACTAGTTCTCTGGTACCTCTGTGCTTATAGAGTCCTTATAGAGTGTCCCAAACAAAGGTAACTAACATCAGTTTAGACTTTACCACCACCCTCCAATATATTGCTGACAAGCCCTCACCCATCTATACAGACCCTCTAACAGTAACAGCCAAGTGCTTTGTATCCCTTGAAACCACAAAGCCAAGGTACTGGAAGAAATCATAACTATAAGCCTTCCACTTCTGCTCAAATGATCCAGATGCCACCACTCCCCAGCACCTCACTCCTACATCTACCCTCATGCCTCCTGAGCCTCAAGTGGACTTAATCCAGCACAAAGCTTCTCTTGCTGCCCACTCAACTCTGTGACCCAACGTAGCCTGCCCTTACTCCACGGTGGGTATCAGACACCAGATTGTGCTGCCTGTAGCAAATCAAGCCTGGGGAAAACAATGCAAAGCGAAACTCCATGCACATTTCCTTCTAAAGCAATTACTCACTGCCATTCCTCGCAGAGAACCTTAACACTCCAGAAGAGCTACAGTTCGAAAATCTACAGCTTAAAACAATCAAAGGGAGGTTTTTTCATTGGTTCTTTCTTACTATATTTGGGGTTTGTGTCACCATTTTAATTCTAGTTCGTGCAATCAAAAACAAACACTTAGTTAAATCTTCCCCTGAAGATTTAACATCATTCAAGGAAAAGCCGATTTCTCTTGTCATGTTGCACAGTTCTTTGAATAGGAGCCACTGTAAAACAGAGACAGGAAGGCAGGAATCACAGCGCATCACAGCAGAATCATCAAGATGGTGACAAACATAAAAAAAAAATAAAGGGGAGAGCTTTCTTGAACTACTAAGTTGTCAATTTTAGAAGAGGAAGCTGTTTTAACTGAAAAGTTAAGTAGATATATTTAGCCATCCCACCCTTTTTTGTCAAAGAAAACTATTCTTCCATCACCAGGCAGCAGCGATTATTTAAAGCAACATAATAAACCAAGGACATAAACTACAGATTATCTACCTGTAGATAACAAAGCATGGTACAAACTAGTAACTACCAGCTGACATCACTGGTCTGTTGAGAAAGAGGCAGTCACCAGTTACTAACAGAATGAAAATTTGTTTAATGACTATGCTAATTTACTGAACTCCTAGACAGATACCCAGCTGGTATTCTTGAGTTCCATGAAGCACTACAGAAAACGGCTGAATTGCTTCAAAAGAAATTAAAGCAGAAAATGTCACACACTTGTTAAAGGAATACCCTGATACTGAGTGAATCCTCAGGATGAGCTCTCTGAAAACAGCACAGGTTTTCAGAACCATGGACCTAAAAACCTACTGCTGGGGCAGAAAACTGGGAACTTAACACTGAGGGGTTCTGACTCTCCTGAGCAGAGGCCGCAGAACATGCCCATCCGGCAGAAGAGTTTCAGTGCTTTATAAACCCTTGCAGGGGCACACACTGAACAGGGCACGTGTTAACATACATCTAAAAGGCAGAGACTGCGCAAAGGTGTCTGAGGTAGCACACCAGCTCTACTGAGCTCCCTAGGGCAGAGGTCAAAGGACTCAGATCAGAGGCACTGAAGAATGTGCTGGAAAGCATTTTCTACACAACCACTCATTGTTCTTTTTAAAATTAATCAGTAACAACATTGAACTTATCTGGAAGAACAGTGGAGTGAAAGACTGTCTTCCTGCAGATTTCATGCAGTACAAGACTGTGCTGAAAACAGAAGCAGCTATTAAACTTTCAGCTCATAATTTCTCTTTGCCTGTGTTGGGACTGCATCTAGTTTATTTAGCTCTTAAGGATTTTAAGTTCCTGAATTAAGAAGAAAATAGATACTGGGTTTTCACTCAAGAAAGGAATCACTACAAGCAATATCTGTCAATTTGCAATAATTTATTCATACACAATTTAAATGAGAAACAATATTACTTTCTCCTTCAAATTTCAGGTCCTACCAAAGGAGTTTCATTTCAGTAATACTGAAAAAATGAACAGCAATTGAACCAAGTAAACACCTACAAAGCACACTACCTACATGATACGGCCATATAAGCCATATTTCTTCTCTCTAAGGGGAAAATACAAAGTCAGACACAAGAGACTGAAGTAGGGTCCAGTTTTAGTCTAAGAAAATCTGACTATGTGTAGATAGTTCCAAGTAACAAGTGCCTACAGAATCTGCATAGGGAAAAAAAAAAAATCCAGTTTTTTCGACCATAACAGCCTACCCAGAATGTTAAAATTAACCTGGGAGAGTGAATGATTTAACCAAAGAAATAAGCCTACTGGATTTGACCCCCAAAGTGAAGTCATGAATCATCAACTCCCTCACTCTCCCCCAGTTTCCTCACTGAGGTGGGTGTAGCTTCCCAAAACTCACTCACTAGTTGAACTGTCAAGTTCGCAAGGTAATTGAATCTAAAAATACGTGGCTCTGTTTGAGCATTAAGACTGAAACTCAAATGCCATCGTGATTGGGATGATGTTGGAATCCCTCGGTTGCGAAACAGGAACATAGGAGCTCATCCATCAGTTGTGAAGTGACCGGATACTGTTCAGGCTTTCTTTGCTTTATTTCTTTCTTTGCTTTATTTCTTTCTTTCACTAGAACCCACCTTCTAAATCTTGCCACAGTGGCTCCAATGTGAAACACTAATTCTGCTGTGGCATTGAAGAAACACCACAGAAACAGAAAAGGAATCCAAAAGGCAGTACCAAACTCATTCACAGGTTCACAGTTCTGAAACCAAGACCTATGGAGCCATATAGACTGGATTAAAAAAATAGATTGAACAGTATCTATTCTGGAGCCTTTCTTTCTCTTTTGCCTAAGCCACACACACAAAAACATAGTTTTCAAATCTCAGTTCTGTCTTGGATATTTCACAGTATTGCAGATAAAGTGTTAAGGATTGTTTGGGCTTTGCCAGACTCTTAGTAAATGTGCTCAGGGTAGAAGCAAGGCTGAAGCTCCTGAACTACTATTTTGAAAAGATCCTAATGCTGCCTTTAACAGTTCTCTTAAATGTTCCCCCTGCTAGTTGTCTACTGCAAAAAACACTTCTACTTCAAAGGCTCCCAAAAGTCTCTCTCTACACCTACTCTGTCCTTAGATTGTGTCTTTTACTCCTCCTTGCCCTTTCATAATCAGTCTGATTGCAAACTGATTGATCCCACGCTTAACCTTTGCACTCCACTGGAAACAAGTAGCATGGTGCAATGTTCCTACACTGCAGAACTCATCTGGGTCATTAGCACCATGAAAAAAAAAGGCAATTACACAATTCTGTTCTAATCTGCCTTTAAACCACATTCAGCATCTGAGCTTTCCAATTTATCCTTCTGTTTACAAGAAGCAAGGAAGCAGCAACAAGAACAAACCTGAAGCATGTCCTTCACTCACTGGAGATTTGAAGTCTCTAATAATGATTATAGTTTATAGACTTATTTACAGCTTGCTTACACACAGGGATTTTGACAGCTGTTCTGTAAATACACTCTCCATCCTGCTAAGCTCCATTGTCACCTACCAGAAACATGCACAGGGTCAGACTTTAGCTCCTCCTACCATCCTTACTCTCATTCTCAGAAAACCAGAATCAGAGCCCACATTCTTGTGCACTACAAGGCAGATTCTAACAGCTTCCACCTGGATGATCTTTCTGGGTGTCTGTGAACATGGTTTTGTGAGGACTGTAGCCCTCAAAAATAAAGGAGACAGTGGAAATACAACAGAAGAACAGTAACACCTGGACCTCACTACTCCATCTCCTATACCTTGCCTGCCTATTGTTCAGCAGTTGTTTCAGTCAAGATGACTAACTGATGTCCAGTTAAGGAGGAAGGAGCCAAATCCCTGACAACCTGCATCCTGCCCCTCTACCCAGAGGGTAGAACTGAGGTGTCTGTTTACACGCAAACATGAGAATAGAAATTTCAGCAAAGTAAGTGAGAGGATGCTTTGGACACCAAGATGTTCACCTGAGCCGTGAATCACTACCAACTTCTGAAAAACCAGCCAAAACACCGCAGACTCCTTCTGTGAGATGCTGTGAAAACGTAAACCAAACTTCAGCAGAACAAAACAATATTAAAAATATTCTTGGGCACGCATGGATATAAGTAAAGAAGTGTGTTTACAGAAGCTTTCAACTTCTAAAACCAAATTTCAGAGACTTTGCTGGGGTAAAGGAACAAAGAACATGAACTCACAGGTTTAGTTTCTGCTTTCGTCGATGCACTAGTCATCAGTAGCTCTCTTTTGGATTAGTAATTAATTTTAGTTAAATTCCGCTCACTGTGCCTATTTCAAACTTCAAAGCCTTAGGAAAAAGTGTACCTTCCTGACCTGAAAAGTAAAGGCTTTGAAGTATCTGATGAAAATAAACTCACCACCATAGACAAGTGCGTAATCAGCTGCAGAAAACACCACAATACACTCCCTACCTTTGCAAATGAAAGAAGATTGTTGGAGATATTCACAAAGTAAAAATGAGCTACCTTCTCTACATAAACCATAAACATTATTTTAAATATCTTTAGGGGAAATGTAACTTATTTTTAGTCTCTTCTTACAAAGCATTTAGCTTCCAAATTTTTTACAAGATTAAAATTAAACTTTTATGCAACTATGAAGAAGAGTTTCAAGCATGAAATATAGGCAGGAAAAAGTAATTCTAAAACTATTTTGCTACCAAATCACAAGTGTGCTTTTCAGAGTAACCCCCACTACCAATTTTACACACACTTCATCCTAATTAAGCTTTCCAAATCATTAGGAAACTCAAAGCATGATCAATGGGCTGTTCAGAAGTGTTTCTGAATTCCTGCCTCAGATAATCATACCTATGACAGAAACACTTCACGCCTACCACAGCCTGCAAGAATACTTTCTCAAGTGTTAGGAGTCACTGATATTTTAGGAAAAACAGTGATAAGATGACAATGTTGACAGTTTTAGCTTTGTATCTCATCATGGAGAAGCAACTCTGAAACATTATCACAGGTTTTTGTTCCAGCTCTTTAATACTTGAACTCAAATCATGATAATTTCCAAGCTACCTACTTAGGCCATCAAAAAAGCTTACAAATAAGCAGCATGGCACTGAAGATGGAAACACCTGCAGCAACAGAACAAAGCAATATAGAATAGTACCTGCAGTCCCACTACTCAAGTCTAAACCAAGCATCCCACTAGAGAAAGCTGTCAGGTTGGCCAAACATTTCCTCTTCATAAAACACATTCCCAACTAGTTGCTCCTTGTTTGTGTGTCTGAGGTTCAGTAGTGTCTCCCATTGATGGTTCCTTAGCCATCCACACTACGAAGTTGTTATCAATGCTCTCCAGAAACCTCCTGGATTGTTTGATTAATTATGTTCTGCTGTACTATTACTCCAGCAGATACTGGAGCAAATGAAGTCCCCCACCACAAGGACTAGGGCCTGTTAATATGAAGTTTCCTCCAGTTGTCTGAAGACTCATATGATTCTGGCTGATCAAGGTGTCTGTAGCAGACATGGAAAACAACACTAAGTGTTGGACTGCCCACTAATCGTGAAGCACATGTTCTCAGCTGGGTTATCACCCCTCTCTGGATAGAGCTCTGTGCATTCCAGCTGCTCCCTCACACATTTCCCATCATGTTTAAAGCCAGCTCTAAATATTGGTTCCTCTACAGTAATGCTATGAATTTTAGGAATAGACTATTTTAATCTGAGATATTTAACTGAAAAACAAGTCCAGACTGAGACTCTCCCTGAAAAAACACAATTCACTGTTTCCAGTATGTTTGGAGTGGCAGAGAAAAGTTCAAAAATTTAGAGAAAATAAATACCTCATGTCACCTTCGGATCTTAAACAAATATGTGGACAAGAAACAGTGGTTGCTTTTAATGAACCCTTCATCTATATTTATCATAAGTTTCTGTATTCATCTTATCTTTTCCTCTATAATTTGCACATATAACTTTCCCCATAACTGGGACTTCACAGATATTTTTATACCAATATTGTTTATGAGCAACGTCCTTTTTTGCACCAGGCAGTAACTGCTTTTCTGGCTGCCACTAAATTAGCAGATGTCAAATTAAACTGTTCTTTTGTCCACAGATCCCTCTGAGAAAGATTTCCAAAGAATGATGAAGTGTTCTACTCGTACTCTGTGTCTGGCTTTAATTTGCAGCTTCATGTTTTTTAGTCAAAAGTCTTGGGCAAGCAGACAAACCTACCAAACGTGATTGAGAATCTCCCTCAGTTCTCCATTCCTGACAATTCCTACAGAAATTCTGAATCTCTCTAAGAATTTAAATGGAAAAGAATTAGACACCAGAGATAGGGTAACCACAGTAAGAGCGATTCTCTCGCCTCCCGATACAAATTGAGACCATTACTCATCACTTATATTCCTCAGAGTCTATCTACTCCTATAATTACTTGATGTTTGTCATCTTCCCCTGTTTCTGTTCCCATGAGCTTGCTGATTGCTCCAGAAGCATTCTAAAGGCACACTGTACAAATGGGCATTTAAAGTTGACGCTGCTGATTCTCTCAAGCTATCTATCCATTTTCAGACAAATAAAATTCTTCCATTTAGAGCTGAATTGTTAAAACAACAACAAAAAAAACCCCAGAGCACAAAACCAACCCCTTTCATTGCAAACTGAAATCCTGAATGTTGGTAGTTGCCTGTTACACCTTCCTTAAGGCAAATCATGAATGCAAAACACCTCAGCACTTGATCTAATTCTATGAATGCTGAAAGCTCACTGCAAAGTCATAACATTTACAATGCCTCTTGTAGGAACTAATTTATCTCATAAGGATGCTCTGGTAACCTTTGGTCTTTTACTTGTAAACAACACAAATCTAAACCTTTTATTATGAAAAGTAGAAAAGCACAATCCAAACCATTCATTACACCAAGATAGAAATCATAGAGGCAAATTTAAACTCCTTTGCTCGCTTGGGCCAATCAATAAAGCACTATGGCACAAATTAAAGACAAACACTGTGGACTGAAATTGATCTGTCAATAAACGAGGTAAATAAGCCCAAATGAATAATAACAACATATCACTCACAAAAGATTTGAAGTGTTTCCCTTACATTAAACAGCCTTTGAGTGAAACCCACATTCTCACCAAATAGAGATAGTGTCTAAAGCTTTGTGATTTTGGATTGCAAGCTTATATCAGATCAGCACAGAAATATAATAAAACATAGTTCGGTTTTGGGAAAGATTCTTGTAGTTTAGGAAATCTCTGATCAAGCAGGAAGAGACCAAACAGATACCAGAAAGAAAAAAAAGCTCCTGTGTAGGTTCTGCCCAACACATCAGCACCTTTTAATCAAAAAGCAGTGAAACTCAAGAAGTTCCCTTTACTCAACGCAGCTTTTGCTATCAGTGTAAGATTTCATTGTTTTACAGTGTTCTAACATAAATGTAAATGCTTGTTATTTTTCTATTCTTTCACAGTCAGCATTTAGCCACTAATTATAGAACATCATCATCAGCACAATGTCACAAAGAAGCCCAACGCACCAACCTTCCTATTTCCTTATTTCCACCACCATACTAGAGGAGGGCTTCAGCTTACAGTTTTGAATCTGTTTTAAGTATCATTCATGCAACAGAGACTTCAACAGCACCTATTCAAGAGCACAGCATACGTCAGCTGTTCAGGAATTTTTCACAGTAGTCAATCTTAGACTTAGTTTCATGCCTATTCCTGCTGTGTTAGCTAGTTATAATAAGATCAATAGCCAGCTATTAATTATGGATCAATGCTTAATTACCAGTTCTAAATTTGCTGCCATAATCAGCCACAGAGAGAACATGATTTCCTTATCCTATTGAAACTCTCTGGAGTGGGGAAGAGATGAGGACACAGAAAACTGACCCATAGAAATTTGCTTCCTGAGCGGAGAGTACTAAAGGAAGAAAGTTTCTGGAGAAAATCCTTAGGGTATCTGCTCAAAACTGCAGATTAGAGTCTAAAACATGCACAGAAAGATTGAGTTGGTCGAGGCAATAATGAGCTGAACGGCTCACTGCAGGTGTGGTTCACAGCAACAACCAAACGCATCACCTGGGGTTAACTGGAATTGTACCAGTGACTGAATCCCCAGAAGAGGCAGAGGAGCACTGCATCTCTAACACACTTCCAACTTTTCCTAAAAAATGAACATTCCAAGTGAGAGAGAAAAGCATAGCTGAGAAGTAATCAACTTCTAAGAAACAAGCAAACCTTAAGTGCTTCTGAATCCTCAACCCAATTTTTTTGTGTTCTCAGAAGAATCTCAACACCTTCACACACCTTCATAGCATCTTTGTTGGCCATCATCAGTCAGAGAGAGCAAATAAAAGGGGTTTTTTTTAAAAAAAGGAAAAATAATATTGCCACATCCACAGATAATACTGCAGAGAAAAACAAGAGGAAACAATCACTCAGATACCTGTAAAGAAAACAGAGTTTGTCTAGTGACACTTTACCTAGTGCCTCATGAGGCAGATCAATGAAAAACGCTTGCCTTTACAGCAAAAAACTTTAATGAATCCTAAGTATACCCAAGCAAAGTAAAGAGTTCTTTCAGTAAACTGGCTGGGAGTTCAGATGGAGGGGCAGGAGAAAGACTTTGCTTATCCACAGCCAGGTGTCTCAGCTAATGCTTAACCTAATGTCATATTCATAAAGGCTGTCTCTTCTCACCTAATTAGTCCTATCCTCTGATTGCACCTACCACAGGCTACAAACAAAGGTAAATAAATGCAGCAAAGTGCATTCTCCACATCAAGATAAAGCTGTATCTGTGCCACAGACAGATTACTCCCAAGGCAGAAGTTCCACCAGCGTAAAACTCAGTGAAAAAATAATGTTAAGAAAAATCACAGTGTAGGGTCATATTTACATTTTCATTTACTTATTTCATCTCATAAACAGACCAAATAACCAAATGTGTTTAACGGAACTGCCAGGGAGGAGTGGGACAAACACCTGCTCCACTTTGGCATTTCAGTGTCATCTAGTTTGAAGAGGGTTTTCCAGTCATTTGGTTTGGGTACCTACAGAAAAAAAACTGTGAAAGTCTGTAGGCTCCTGTATTTCCTGACTCTAAATGTGAAACCTTAACAATTATAGCAAATCTGCCAACCAGGAAAAGCCAGATAAGGAAACAGTCCAAACCTTTAAGAAACTTCCAAGAACTTAATATGAAGTTCAGGGAAAAAAAGTAAGAATTTGGCATTGAAATAGTTTATGAAGTCATGAATTGAGACTTGCTGTCAGTAAAGTTTTCTGTTTGTGGAAGATCAAACCTCGCAGCTGATAACTTCTTTACAAAGACAAAACTTTCTACATTCAGATTAATGAGGCTTTATAGGCTCTCAAGTCTAGGAACTGAAGACGTCTGCAGTGAACAACCACATTCAGTCCCTACTTTTAATACAAAGAGCATTTAACAGATTTTATAACAGAAACATTAACTCTATCTTTTTTGTCTTCTTTTAAAAGCATTTGACATGCATGAAACAATGGAATGCACATGCAGAACGACGGATGGTTTTGAAGGTTACAACAGGGTTGTGTAATGCTCCAGCCAATCTGCTCACCGTACTAAAAAAACTGAGGAATTACCTTAAGCATTTATTTTGTTTTTATGATTCTGATTTAATTGTTCCTCATTTATATTCATTGCTGAAATCCACTGCATCTGAAGCTATTTTGAAAACACAGCTTTCTCCCAAAGGGTCCAATCCAACTCCTATTCAAATAAACAGCCTTCAATGGAGCCTATTTGTTGCTAGCCAACAAGATTGAATTCTGCTGCAGTGGTCCCTGGAGCGTTTGTCACAACTCTTTACAAATATTGCTCCACTATGAGCAGGTCTAAATACGCTTGTCCACTGCAGAAAACTGACATCTATCTTACCTTCTTGAAAGATTTGGTCAGTTCTTTCCTGTGCAACTTGGTCTAGGTGATCCTGCTTGGCAGGGGGATTGGACTAGATCATCTTTCCAGGTCCCTTCCAATTCCTAATGATTCTATGAGTCCTAGTACAAAGAACTGGATCTATCAAGAATATAAGAAGAGAGAGTAAAAAAATGTTCTGAAAAAGTAAAGACCCAAAGCAAAAGCAGGACCATTAAATTATTTCTCATGTGATAGAATCAAGTACAATTTATTCCGTCCCTAAAGTGAAGTTGCACACAAAAGTGTTTGTGTGTGGATTATAAATTACACTATACAGCCAAACATCTCAAGCAAGCTTGTTTCAATGCAGCTATGAACAACACTGACAGTTTTGAAATAGTAAGTTGTGCGACAAAGGGTACAAACACCACCCCAGTAGTAAATCATGAAAGGTTTTAAATCTCCCCAAGTAACTACTCAGTCAGGGTTACTAAAAGGACAAGGGTTAAGACTGATATTTCTTTATATCTTTACTATGTGGAAGGAAGACCCTCACACATGAAGAAATCAGCAAGACAGGTATGATAGGTTGAGGATAAAGTAGCTCAGACCAGAGTTACACTGTTTAGCAGTGATACAAATGACAAAACCTCTTTAGTGGGGAAGGGCTCTTCCCACTCTGATACTTTATCCTGCTTTGTAGCACAGATGTCACAGAAACATTGTGGCTGGAAAAGACCTCTAAGATCAAGTCCAGCCTATGATCCAACATCACCACAATTAGCTAGACCACAGCACTAAGGGCCACATCCAGTCTGTTCACTTCCAGGGATGGGGACTCCACTACCTCACTCAGCAGTCCATTCCAATGTCTGATCACCCTTTCCCTGAGGAAGGGCTTCTTAACATCCAACCTAACCCTTCTCTGGCACAGCTTCAGGCCCTATCACTACTTGTCTGGGAGAAGAGCCCCACCTGACTACAATTTCCCTCCCTGTAGTTGTAGAGAGGAAGAAGGTCCCTCCCAAGTCTCTTCTCTTCCAGGCTAAACAACCTCAGCTCCCTCAGCCTCTCCTCATCAGACTTTCCCTCCAGTCCCTTCACCAGCCTCCTTTTACTTTAAAGTCTGAGATGGCAGGAAACTAGATTATTCAGACAGCAATTCCATAAGGTAACACTGCAAAAATTAAGATATTTCTACAGGAAAACTTTTTACTTTGAATCTAACAACCTGATTTGTTATTACACAGTACCAATGTTGTTGTTGAGAACACTCTACTCTGAAAGCACAGCTCACAGGAGATGCTCTCAGTGTGTTAGCAGCTCAGAAAGAGAATAATAAAGTGTGATTTATAATGCAAGTTCAATGTATTTCATAAGTAACAATCAAAAGAGACACAGGAAAATGTTTGTTTTTTTAAAAAAGGTTCACCACCTTAATACCCCAAAAATAGTCAAGAACCTGAGCTGATAGATAGTGGTTTCAGTGGAGTAACTTAGAGGATTGCTTCACACTTTGAGACATAACAGAGCATTAACTTCCAACTTCCACCCATACTTCAAATCCCCATTACAGCACCAGACAGAGACAGGGCTTTAAATCCAGCTCAACCAAGGCACCTGCTACACTTCACTCCGGCAATTCTGTCTGGACAGTGCCTTGTACTCAAGCGCTACAAAACCCTCCATAAAAGACACAAACACAGGGAAGTTAGATTTGAGATCCTAACTGTAGGTGCAGTCATGATGAGAGGGATCCACCTTCAACCGTGTAAATCACCTGCCTCAAACACGCTTGGAAGTGACAGCATGGCCCTTCAACAAGCAAGTTTTAAAACATACGTACACAAATACCCACACACTATGTGGATATACAAAACACTGGAACAACTCCCTCTCTGCGTGCAGACACGAAACTGACATCCACTGTCTCAATTCATCAGTTTCAATAAACTGCCAAACATGAAACTCACCATGAAGAAACTTAAGTAGACACAAAGGATTTCAGATTTAAAACCAACCTAGTTAACTGCCTTCAGCTTAAAGGATAAACCTCACAAAAGCAGGTGAATGGTGCCACTTCAGCACCAACACCATGGTTTAACCAATAGCCATTCCACACAGCCTTATGCCAGCAGCACCACCAGCAGCAGTAGCTGCAGGGTGGAAATGGCCAGAAAGACGCTTTGCTCAATCCAGAGGCTTTTGCATCTGGGAAAACACTTATGGTCAGGAGCAGGAACCAAAGTAGATTCCCATGCAGCTGCTGATCTGATAAAAACCAAAAGCTAAAGAGGCTGATTAGTTGCCAAAGGCACCATAGCTATCTAGAGCACAGATACCTCATTTTACCTTTACCTCTGCTGTTGAGGTGAACGAAGAACCACTACACCTCTTGACCATGGGCCTTTCAAGGGGGCCCGTTCTCACACCTCTGAGGTTTGAGGACCCTCCCCGGGAAGTCCAAACGGCGACTCCAGGTGAGCACAAGTGGGCAGAGCTGGGCCACCAGCACAAAGCCAGAGCCAGCCCAGAACGTGTTCGGATAACCGACAGCGCCTCGTGTGCGGTGTCTCCTATCGCTGCCACTGACATCAGTTCAAGCACTTGTGGTTTCAGGCTCTCGGAGCTGGCGCTACAGCTCGTTCTCTGGTCGGAGCTCGGCGCCTCTCACAGACCTTTGCCCCGACCCGGGAGGCGCAGGGCACGGCCGAGCTCCGCTCTGGCCGCTTCATGTCCCACCGCGGCTTCGGGCTCGACGCGTCCTGAGGGCGCGGAACCTGAGGGGCAACACCAGGCCCGGCCCTGCTGCGGCGGGAAGCGAAGGGTCCGCTGCG
>JAOXOE010000745.1:13835797-13862961 GCA_028565055.1 Phoeniculus purpureus
GAGCCCCCAAGTAACGAGTGGCTCCCCACGTGCGCGCCCCGCCGCCGCCCCTCCACAGACCCCCAGCGAGGCCGGCAGGACACGGCGGCCAGGGCCGGGCTCACTCACCGCGAAGCCGCCAGGGCGCAGGCGGACGGATCTCAGCGCCAGGTCTCGCAAAGCAACCCCCGCGCGGCCGGCCAACGGAACCGCCATCTTATCCGCGCCGCGTATCCCGCCGCGGCCGCTGTCCCCGCCCTGCCCCGCTCCCCGGCGGAAGTGCGGCCCCGCGGTGCCCACCCCAGTGGCGGGCAGGCAGCGGGGTCGTGTGTGGGAGCAGGCAGAGGGTGTCTTAGGGCAGGGGCTGGTCGTCTGGGGCCGGTGCGCTGGTGAGAGCAGGAGGGAGGGGATTCCGTGGGGAAGGCAGTGGCTGGGAACCACAGGGCAGTGCTGTGAGGGACTGTGAGGTGAGAGCCGTGAGCTGCACGGTCTGCCCTGCGCCTTCCGCCCGCTCTTTATCAGAAGTTTTGTTTTTCTACGTATGGTTGTTGTGGGGGGTTTTTTTTAAGACTAGGAAATAGTAAATTAATCCAAGCTAATAAGCCCTGCTGGGATGCACCTGACTCCTCATAAGCACTTTATTCAGAACTCCGTAGGACACCTTCACCCGCAGGTAAACCCCGTTATTAACACCAGAGACACCGAGTTCAGGCCCTGCTGGGGGACAGCAGAGCCCTGACAGCTCATGGCTCATCCCATGCATATAAAATCTTAGCATATGAGATCCCAGGCTGAGCTGTAGTTTCATAAAAGCGAGTCCCAGAAGCCAGATTTGTGAAAGCACCTCATTCCATCCTTCAGCAACGGTTTAGGGGCTGGTGTGGGCACAGGTGTGATGCCTCCGCGGTCTGCATCCAGCACTAGAGCCGCAGGGCCTGCTCTCCCCTGAATTTAGCATCGCATGCAGAAATTAGTTTTGCTGAACATTATTTATTCAGTGGTTTATGATTAAGTAGTTGAATCAACAAACCTGCCAAATCCCCATCTTCTAGTCCAGGATGTGAGCAGGAACAAAGGGGGATGCTATTGTCAGTGCCTAGTGCTTACACGCCCAGAAATGTGTTTTAAAAAAAAATCAGGACCAAGTAACTCCTTTATTGGAATTTAATCAGCAAATAAATTATATTTCTATTAGAAAAGAAATAAATCTACACTTTCATAAAAACTGAAGTGCCAGAAAAGTCTGAAATGGAACAGTTTTGTCTTTGTCATGACAATTTAAGTAATGTAATATGTTTCAATACAGAAACTGGAGATGCAGCTCTTTGATAGCGCTGAGCAGTAATATATGGTACCCAGTATTAACCTAGGTATTACTGTGTGCTTCTTCTCTCACAATATTATATACCGACTTGGGTATTATGATGGAGGAACTATAATTTCATTTTTAGTTTCATGACTGTGGTTCAGTAAGCACAGTGTTTCCTATTCATACAAACTATTATGGCCTGTCTACATTAGGTTTATATCTATAGCAGGTATATAAGCTCGCAGATAATGTGTGTGGATTGCACACAACGCTACCATTTAATGCTATGAGGAGCACTTTTACTGCGTAACATAAATAGTGGAGAACCTTCTTTATTTTTTATGATTTAGATTTAGTAAATAGAAAAAGACTGAGCAAACACACAGTCTGCGTTCACACCAAGACTTTTCTGTATCACACAAGATTTTTATGTATCTCTAGGGCAGAAGATACCATCATCGTTAGACTAGAAGGAGAAAAGGTGTAGAGATTCATTGGCTTCACATTGCCATGTTATATGTGTGTGTAAACCAAAGAAAATTGATATTAAACAGGTCTCAGAAGCAATTTGCAGGGGGTTCCACATAAATATGAGAAGGAACTTCTTCCCAGAGAGTGTGACAGAGCACTGGAAGGGGCTGCTCAGGGAAATTGTGCAGTCTCCATCTCTGGAGACGTTTACAACCTGCCTGGACATGTTCCTGTGCAAGTTGATCTAGGCGAACCTGCTGCGGCAGGGGGATTGGACTAGATGATCTTTCAAGGTCCTTTCCAATCCCTAATGTTCTGTGATTCTGTGAAGTGTTCCTGGAGCATGAAGAAGAAGGTTATGTGTGTGGGTATGCGAGAGAAGCAGTACATGTTACAAATAATTATTAGCAAACTCACTTGGGATGCGGAAATTTGGGAACAGCTATGGAATAGTCCCAACACATTACCTTCACAGATAAAGAGGGAAGGGGAATGAACCCAGAAATACAAGAGTAGAAGGGAAAGAGGTTCATATCAAAGGACATTACTTTTAAGCCCCAAACCTTCGTTTCTTGTCTGTCACAAATATGCAGCATTTGAGGCTTTGTGCTGCCTTTCTCATGTCTTCCCCAGGATGCATAAAAAAATAGATTGTGGCTAAGCTTGTTAGCAGTGCTCTACTTCATGCAAAACAGCCAGTAATGTTTTTGCAATTAAGTTTAAGAACCCCATTACATAAGATATCTTAGGCATAAGAACTTCTTAAGCCTAAATAATTTATAACATTCAAGTGAAAACATTTAAGAAACAAAAAAAAATTTGCCTTATCATAATTTTAAGTATTTTTGCATTTATTCTTCTTTGCAGCAGTACTTGTTAACAATGAAAGAACATTTTCATTCTCTCATCCCCACAGATTATTTCCCAAACCATTATTTGCTGAAGATGGATGTCACACCCAGGACGTGCATGGTCCATCCAGCCGTTCAGAAAGGTTGTTTATCATTAACTTTTCATTTAAACAAAAAGCTATTTGACAAATACAAACTCATTATAGCTAGCAGAGCTGAATGGAGGTTTTTTCTTAATAAGTTTTCCAGGGTAACATGTCTGAGCTCTTGCTAATACATGTCAGAAATAAAACTACTATTACAGCAACAAAGCAAGAAGCATTTATGTTTTCATGCATAGAATACACTTCTGACTTAGACTGGAACAGAATTGGGTGAAATGACTCTTCTTCACACAAGTAGTCTTACAACTTCAGGAGAGCTCTCACACTTCCACTCACTGAGAATTAGGTTTCTCTAGTCTGGTTTTCATGGCTTATAGGCTTTTTTTCAGAAAACTGTAAGCAGTGGGCTGAAACGCATTTCATCATGCACATATTGCAATGTATAATTGCAAATTAGTATTTTCTATGTCAGCTTTAGAACCTGAGTTTCTTATCCACATGAATTTCCTAGAGAATGACTCAATCTGTGCGTGAAAGATGCGCAATGGGCAGCATCCCCAAGAATGGTGCAAGAGGGTGGTAAAACTGCAATAAACTTGCTGAAACAGTCCCACTGTAAGGGCCTGTAGAATGTGAAACACTATAAAGTATGAGTCCTCATATCTAAGTCACTTTCAGTCTATGAGAGACGATGTCTCAGTCCTTCATTCTTCCTCATTTTTTTTCATGTCTGCTTGTCCTGAAAAGAAAAAAAATATGATAAGTGGTAAACACAGCAATGAGCAAAGGAAGAGTAATAGAAGATTGAAATAACTGTATTGAAGTCTAGAAAACAAAAGAATGAAAATAAAGAGTGAAAAATAGCATATTGGAATCATAAATTATCTCACTGAGTTCAGTCATTGCATGTAGCCACAACCTTTCCATTCTTTAAAAAATTATTAGGATATAATGGGAGGAATCCTGGAAGCTATCAGAATGGAAGCAAGCAATGTGGCTAGGTAGGATCAGATATTCTGATTGCACTGTCTTCAGCAAACATATGAGCTCTATCTACTGCTGCATCATCAATCTATGTATGTAAATAGCAGTTTGCCTTTTTCATTTGCAGATAGTCCGTGTCTGTGTTGTACACAGAGGAACTTACGCGTGGCTAGGAGCAAAAGAATACAGTGAAGCCTCAGAACACTGCAACTTCTACTCGATGCTGTTGGAAGCCAGGTTGCTGCTTTTTAAAGCTGTGTGGTAATTTTGACATGTAAAAACTGAAAAGAAATGCCTAAACCAGAGAAGACTTTAAATAATAACAGATAGGAATAAAGAGAAAAAGTAGTTAAGAGACCCACTTTAAACAGATTTATAGCAAGAAGCAATGCCAAGGGGAACAATACTAATAATGGTGCTCCACCTTTTTGTATCTAACAATTGAACTCTGTGTAGAAGGGAAACATTCAGGAATTATGACATAAATTAATTGACTGAAAACAGCAGAAGTGATGCATCAATTTACAGGAGATGTACTGCTACCTTTTGCCAGGGGCCTACTGTATAATAAGGCAGACAGGGGACTTCACATTTCTCAGCAGCGATAGACTGTGGGCCTATAACACTCAGTTCCAACAACACTGAGAACCCTGATACTGTGGGTAGAAAGACAATTTTATTGAACTTCTGTCAGAGACAATATAGGGCTGTGAACACAGAAAGTGTAAAGATCTGAGCTGTGGGATACAGTGGAAGAAAACAACCTCTCAGAGACTGGACCTCTTTGATAAAATGTGACTATATCCCCACAAAGACTTTGAAGCCTTTAAAAAGTGTAGACAATCTAAATTCAGGAAAGAAATGCCTGGGGAAAAATAAAAAGGTGAGGAGTGACTTGGGGGAAAGGAATGGAGGTTAGAATAGTAGCAAAGCAGTGAAGAAATGAAAAGGCAGGGTCTGTCACATGTGTGCTAAACAATTCAGTCTATTATACAGGCAAATAGTCTAAAAACAAACACATTTGTTAAATAGGAAGCATAACCTTGGCTAGAGTGATAATATTCTGTACATTGTGTTTCAAATCTTCTTTAACAGCAAGCCATTATATTTAAAGTCATATCTAACAGCAAGGTAGCTGGAGTGTAAAAGAAAGTTCACAGGTGAAGAGTTTGTCCAGAGTCAAATGTGGAACATCTGTACCCAAGGCACAAGCTTGCTGACAGGAATGCCAATCCGTGAGCACGGTGCAGTAAAGCTCTTTAACAGTTTCACAGCAGGGTTGGGATACACGTATGGGAGAATAAAAGCAAGGTGTTGCTGCTTTAAGAGAAATTACATGGATGCTGTCAGAACAAGCTTTGTTCTGTAGGATTGTTTGTGTCCTGTGCGGTATCTACCAAAACGTGAGTGTTTTCCAGGAATGAAACCTGGATCCTGCTTGAGACTGTAGGCAGCTGTGCCTTAAAAAAAGCAGAGTTTGCCTTAACCAAAGGGAGCCCCGTCACATTAGGAAAGCCATAGATGTTTGCATCACATCTCATCCGTGTTTTAATTCACAGGTTGCAAAATATCTTATAGCATGTTGTCCCAACCTGTTGGCTTTAAATTGTCTATCATAATTAATTTCTAAACCTGTAGGGGAAAAGGCTGCTTATATGCCAGGGGTAATTTTTTTCCTGATGAATTTTATGGATTGCAGAGAGAGGGCAATTGATTTTTCTGCTGCATTAACTATTGATTTTAAAGTAGCTTTCTGAGCTACCTAGTCTGGGGTCATGGGCTACTATTTCAGTGGATTTTGTAGATGCCTTGCTGTGTTTTCCTATTTCAATAAAATCTTTTGGCATGGTTGCAGGTTTCACTTCCATTACAATAGGTTGGATAGCAGCAAGTGGTTCAGTGAGCAGGGAAGCTCATGAAAACCATGACCTCACTGTGCAGCCAAACAAAGATGTGCAGCACTGTGTAAAAAATTCTTGTAGCAAAACCTGAGTGTTCCACTAAAGAAAACTGAACTCCCTAAGCATAAAGCAGGGTAACAACAGTTACTATAGCATTGGGTATATGTGCTCACTGTTTTGCTGCCTAGACCATGTATTTGGACATTCGTAAGTGTGTAACATGAAGGAGGATTTTTTGCTTTAACTGGTGATGAGCAGTTAAACCTAACAGAGCTGTGCTCTTGACAGCCACAACTGTGTCACCAGTGGTTTGAAAGGATCTCAATGCCTTCATGAGATACTGGAACAGCACTGGTTTATAAAATGTAACTCTTGGCTTGTACCTCATATCATACAGAGATCTGGTATTATATTATATAGGGTATAGGGACAATACGTATTTTTGTATCAGACCCAGTGCAGACCGTTCCAGGTTACTGGATGTCCTGCATCAACTTGCCATTCAACAATTTATCATCTTGCTGCCTCTCTATACTGTTTACCCCTCTCCAGTTTACACCACCTACATTTCTTCAGTGTTTCAGTATTTCTCATTCTTTGTATTTCAGACTTTCAGTAATCTCAGTAATTTCTGTCTTTTTCCTGCACTAACCTCATGTCATGCATTAGTGGACATCATCATCAAACTTGTTGGGCTTGCAGTGAGAGAATGCAAATGTCAAACATGAATTCTACCAAAGTACTTCTTTATAAAAGGCCAAAATGTGTAAATGTTCTTCCATTTTTGCTGTGTTGTCCGGACTTAACCCTGAGACCAGCTGTGAGGAGGAGGAGAGTATCTACAAATACAACCACATGGATAAGTCTGTGGTGATTTGTTTTTTCATCTGTTACATTTGAAATAGAAACTCCAATGGAACAGCAATCTTCCTACACTGGGTACCAGTAAGGGATGCTTGCAGGTGTCTCTTTTGCCAGCTAATGCATCAGTTACCAATTAATATATTAATTGTGCAAAAACAAAAGTGCAGAGAAAATGCAAGTTTCTGGAGATCACTCTAAATTACATACAGAAAGCCTTCAGGAGCCTGATGAGAACATAAAATACAATTGAATAAGAACTGACCATCCCCAGGATAGACTGTAAATATTTTCATGACCAAATAACATAAATAGTATTTGCTGGTTGAATGGTGTTTGCAAATTCTATGGGAATTCAGAGAAAATGGGCAGCCTGGCAAAAAGCAAAGGCTGTATCCTTGTGAGACAATATCAGCATGAGCACGCTAGTAGGGAGAGCCCAGAGTCATGTTGCTTTCTACTGTGTTTCACTCAGTAAAAGAAGCCATTTCATTTACAGACTGAGGAGCAACTTAATTTTGGTAAAACTTTTTACAGATTGTAATTAGAATGATGTTTTGCCTATGAAGATTGCTACAGTCTATAATAAAACAAAAATACATTCAGTTAATGTTATAAACTCATGAACGTAAACGTACCCAAATAAACACACCTTCAAATCTTATGTGCGTGTACACATACACCCTACAGGCTTTCCATGATTCAGAAAATAATGCTAGAAAGCTTTTTTGCTACTAGTAGAGCTAGGAGGAATAAAAAAGAACTTCCCTATGGCCTATCTTTTCACTAGCTTCTACAAAAATGTGTAGGAATTACCATATTTTTAATTAATATGCATTTGTTAAACACATCAAAATGGAAATGTTTTAGCCATCAGCTTGGCTGTAGCAGAGCCTGAAAAAATCCTCTTCTGCATTCTGTGTCAAAAAGGAAATTGGAATAAAATTCCTCCAAGCAACTGATAGTTCTAGTATCCATCTGATTTATTGAAGTAGCATTTGCAAGCTTTGCTGTTAAATTTAACACTACCAGGCATAGCTGCTGTTGTGTATATTGTTCGTCCTTAATAAATGTGTTTTGATGATTTTGTTTCTCTAGGAAAGTTTGAAGTGTTCTAGTGCGTACAAGCAAGTCTACAATCAAAATTCTACCCCAGTGGGTATTTTTGTCTGGGCTTCTGAAAATGTTGAATTTTGTCATAAGCAGAAAACCAGTGAAGACCAATTCATTAAAACCAATTGCCATAGGAGGTATGTGATTTGTTCTGAGAGTCATTTAGTCTCAAAATGTGCAGGAATGAAAATGCAGGGAGGCAATAGAGAATCTACATGGACAGTTCATTTAATGGCTGTGTTGATTTTACATTCAAAATTAAGGTAATGTGCATCTGAAGTGTAGTTTTCTGCGAAAGTCACTCTTTTATTCACTTTAGATTTAGGTTCTTTGGATTTTTAATGTATCTTTAGTGAGTGTTGAGCTATATACTGGAATGAATCTGTTACTCAAGGCTACATGTGGCTTAATGGAATTCAGAGTAGTATTCCTAACAAATAACAGAATTTGAAGGAATAACTGCCAAGAGAAAGCTTCCTTATCTCTGCTGGTTTCTGGGAACATAGTGATTACAGTGTCTATGGCCCATGGTTCGGTTCTATACAAAATACAGAACCTGCCAATACTAATCAACCCGCAGTTACTAATGCAGGTGCATAGTGTAGGAAAAGCCAAGTCATGAGGTGTTATTTATAGTTGAAATAATTAAAAATAATTGTAATATTGCCAATCTTGCCAAATCCTAGTAGAATTCATGTGTATGTAAGAGTTTATGAGTGTTTCTTCAATAATTGCTTATAATATTGCCAGCCAGGAAAGAAAAACAATTCTGTGTGACTTGTATGTCAAACGCAACTGCCTGCCACATTTCAGCTGAAAGTACAGCTATTAGCATCCTATAAAACTGAAAAATATGACAATTAATTCATTACTTCAGAACAATAAATAACTGAGGAATTAACAAAACACATCAGTGTTCTGTTGAGAAGAGAAAAATTTGTTAGACAACAATTGTTGTGAATTAATTACTTAGCTTTAATGCTAAGCATGGTGATACAGCATATAAATATGAGCTCTAGTCAATAAACAGACAATGAACAGGCTTGAGAAGGGATTTGTGTCATGTAGAGAGCTTCTGGAGAATAGCAATGAGTCTTTATTTTAACCCTCACCTCTCTGTGTAAGGAGCACTTAGGTTCATCCTCTCTGAGACATAAGATATAATACTGGAACCACAGACCTAACCAGTGGTGCTCTGCCTTATACAAACTTGTCACCAGTATGTCCTCTGTAAGTGTCTCATTCTTTTCAGGCCACTTAGAATATGAAGTCAAAGATTTATGGCACCAAGTAAAGCACAGAAGATACATTTATATAGGGGTGTGTGTATATATATATACCCAGAAACCGTTGCTGATGTAATATTCATATTAAAATAGGTACCAAAATATTATATAAGGTCTTACTTCTACTGTTATGTTGTTGTTTTTTTCTGATGTAGGAATTCTGCAATATTTTCCCTCCCAATTCCTCCAGTTCCTTCCTGGTTATTTAAAAATGTTAGGAAGTTTCAGTACAGCTAATATTGCTGAGATTGCTAACAAGATGCACAGATTAACTGCATAGAGCACAGATCAAATCACATAGAACCATTAATGTAGCCTAGTCCTGCCCTGTTGTGCCTGTGCTGTCAGACTGAACAGGTCTGTCTTAATAACTCAAAAGGCTGAGAGAGTGAGAACCAGCTCCTTAAAACTCCACCCAAATGAGAAAATCAGACCTCAAAGAACAGTGAGTACAGACCATCAGAAATCATTTTTCTTGATGGGCGGATGTGAAATGTGTTTTTGAAGGTAGGCTGTTAAGTTTCTGAAAGGCAACTATCAGAGGTCATTTTAGTCTCTTGATTATCTCTCTTTAGCTAAGACTGATAAAAAGGGTCTGATATGTACAGCTGCAATCCCCAGAAATAAGGGATTTTATTCTAGACAGAAGTTGAAGAAAAGAGACAAAGTCAGAGTTCAGAAAAAGGAGAGCCCTCCCTTTTAGGGAGCATGTTTATCCCTGAACCGAAAGCCATGGATTGCTTCATGTTTTATGATGATTTTGCTCCCTGTCTATGTGAAACCAAAGCAGTTGTTCATTATGCGATTTCTGCTTCTTTTGTGAGGAATGCTGGCTTTGTCTATCTAAATTGCTCAGTCCTTCCCTGGGAAGATAAGATGACCTACACTTTAAAAAAAAAAAGAAAAGGTCTTCCTAGTCAAAAAGACATCAGCAGCATGTCCTTATCTCTGTGATATATTTTGAAGTCACCAACAAACATGAAGCAGAAGTTTGCAGAGAGATTTGCTCTTGACTTACTTTGTCTCATTTCTTTTGTTATCTGCTAAAGACCCGAGTCAGTAGTCACATGTGATGACTCTCCTTTACAGGCAAGGCTACCATCCTAACTTCATCTGGCTCATCTATAACTGCTGTCTCAAGGCAAATGACCTGCAATATCACTGTGACTTCTGCTCAGATACAGCAATGACACCTGCACAACAGTCATGGAATCATGGAATATCGTGTGAGTCATAAAATACAGATCCTGTAAGAACATCCAGTCCAATTGTCCTAATTTGTTGAAGTAAGCTGAAATTTTTATCAGGGAGATATTGCTTCTCATTTATAAAGAGAAACACCAGCTATTATGGTAATAATACAGAAAGCCTCATTAATTACAGCACACAATAAAGAATAAAGTGAGTGTAAAGAAGCCAAGCAGATGGTGCATTATAAACAGACTTTTTAAGCAGTAACCTTCACAGTAGGGAATGCTGGAGGTAAGAGAGCAACTTAACTTTCATTAGAACATTTTTATTTCTATGTTTAGGAAAAATAAGTATTTCCAGATATGTTCTCCTTGAAAGTTGATTTGTTCTCAAAAGCCTGAGAAAAACAAAAAGCAGTGCAATTATTTTCTAATTACAGAGATTATAGGGTGAGGGCTGGAGGAGAAGGATGCTGTAATGTTTTTACCGTTTTCTATCATTTCTGCAGTTTTGAAACATACTGCAAAGAAACTCGAAATTTTTAGAAATAAATTTACTGGTTAGCAGAGAAAAAAAACAGGGGCAGATGTATCTCTCTATTTTGGGATGTGGAGTTGTGGGAGAGGAGGCCTAGAGAGCATTGCATAAAAGGAGAAGCTTTTGAGGTACCATTTTCTCTAAAGGGAGGAAAGAGGAGGCTGAGAAAATACTGCTTGTGTTAGTGGTATTTTAAGAGACAAACCCAGTAGAAGCTCCTCCATCCATATCCAGCATCCCCTAAGAAGTGCCAGTTTCCCTTGCAAGCATGTAGGACCCATCTGTAATGCAATCCTATGCGATGTTTGATTAGAGAAACAATGCTTGTACGGTTGTACATATCACGAAACAAGCAAAATTCAGTCAGTGTGGTTTGAGAACTCAAGTGCCATCCAGTGACTGATTAGCAGGACTTATTTTAATGAATGGAATGAGTGCTGTGGAAAAGCTTCTCTGCGTCAGTGCAGCAGTGCGAGAATATTGTTCATATTTGCTGGGTAACTTAAGTGACCAGCCTCAGGAAGCACAGATGCTCAGATAAGATACTTTGTGTTCATACCTACAGTCATTGTAGTCTGTCTGAGCTCAGCCTGCGTGTAAATCCCATCTGCCTTTGCAGACACTGTGGTGGGTACAACCTCTAAGCACTCTTATTTTGTGCCCAGTATCCTATGAGTTCAGCAAGATCAGAGAGAGGAGAACAGAAGGTCTAGCTCTCTGCTAATAGCTGAGCAGGGTCTGTGAAACAGGGAGCTTGGCTTTTGGGCAGGTTTGATGCAATAGCCTGATAGCTCCAAAGCCATAATTGGGAGCTTTTGTTCTAAGCTTTATTAGGAACATGGACTTTTTGCTTGGGGATAGTGAGTTGCAAGTAGTTTCTGTTCACTCTTCTAATATTATTCAACCAATTAGGCTTTATTAGATTGTTCTTGAAATAATGTAGCTATTCACAGTACACTCTGCTGGTGCTTTCAGCTATGAGCTTTCTACCACCTTAGTGACACACACATTACACTATATTGTGAGTGAAAATCCAAGATTCATGGCAATACACTGACATTACTTTTTTTTCCTGATGTAATTGGCAATTAAGCACGGTTTCTTTTCATTCTGGACATTCAATGGTAAGGGAGCACCGATCAGAGTCTATACTAAAAGAAAAAATTAAAAATTAAGGAACTACTTTTGTACTCGAGCAACTGTTACTTCAATTCTGAAACTTTACAATCAGGTGGAATTGGAGAAATTAATTTAGTTCAACCTTCT
This sequence comes from Phoeniculus purpureus, assembly GCA_028565055.1. Taxonomy (NCBI): domain Eukaryota; kingdom Metazoa; phylum Chordata; class Aves; order Bucerotiformes; family Phoeniculidae; genus Phoeniculus; species Phoeniculus purpureus. Next base: position 13,847,651 of record JAOXOE010000745.1, read on the forward strand.
GGGCTGGCATATATTTTCAAAGAGGGCTTCGGGAAGCTTGGATTCCCTTTATACTCCAGTCCATTTCTTGTCTCAAGCAGTTTTGTTTGTTATCTCTGAAATAGAAGTTCCCCTGTTTTAATATCCAGCTTATGGTAGTATATTCTAGCAGTTAGATAATAGGATAAAGGTTGGACTCGATGACCCTGGAGGTCCTTTCCAGCCATGATTGTTCTGTGATTCTGTGATTCTGTGGTATTTGGAGACTATGCTGAGTCATGTTGAGTTTGTGGCTGTTCTTCTAAGATGTGGACTGATTCATTGGCCAACCTACCTAAATGTTATACCTCGTTTTACAGGTCAGTGTCAAAGGCAGCTCCACGTGGTGCTGCCACTCTTCTCCTTTGTGTGCCATCACCACTGCTGTTGGCCTGCCCGCAGCATGCCAGTCCAACAGGTCACGTAGGATTATGTGGCTCATGGGTGTCTTTTTTGATATATTTGGTCATATTTATCTGCTCTGTAAATGTGGAAATAGCAAGAGACAAACCCTGTCTACTCAAGAAAATGTGCAGTTGTTAATGAAGCTTTCAGTCATCTGTCTGAAAAGATATCTAGCTCCCGTGTTCACAAAATATGTGTAGGAAACTGGCAGCTCTGAAACTTAGGAAAGGAGCTCTTTGCTGCCATTTCAGTGAATGGAGAAGAGAGGGAGATGTATGTACAACCTCTTTATTTGTTTACTCTCTTTCTGAAGGGCACTTTTACTGATTTGCTAAGGAATCATTAACATTTGGAGAATCAGAGAAATTAAATAATATTGTACCTGTATGGTGAATAAGATCGGAACTGTGCTTCAGTATAATCTAATTAGGAGTTCCCATAACTGAACCTCGGTCTTGCATGGGATAGTAAATGAAGCTGAGTCTATATGAATATGTAAATACATCTGTTCCAATCTGATCTGGTGTGTGGAGTGTGCTGAGAAATGGAGGTGAGACATCAGCATGACAGAAGATGATGGTGTAGCATCACTTAGGTACAATGATGCAGGATTAGGATTGACAAAAGGTGTAAATGGGGGAGACAGTAAATTACTTCCTTGAAATGAAGGGGCTCATCTTGAGAGTGTTTGTGGATTTGTCTGTTCCCTTTTTTGACAGAAAGTGATGAAGAGCGTGCAGTTCATGGGTAAAGTAGAAAATATTTTGCTCACTGAATGTTCAAACCAAGTAACAGAGTGAATGCAAAGACACTTTGTGAGTCTGTCTTCATAGCTGCAACAGAAATACTTTAAATATCAGCATTTTGTAGAACCATTGCTAAGCAGTTGATGCAAATCAGTGCTGAAATCCATTTCATCTTCATTTGCTGGTTTCAGAATCAAGCAAAGCTCTACAGAAAGAAGAAACACTTCTTGGTGACTTGGAGAAAATATTTTAGGTTTTCTGTGGGTTATATTTTGAGCTAGTTTTTGAAAGTTTTAGGAAAAATTCTTTGCATCTGAACCTGTTAGTGGAGGAATAATTCAATGTTTATATCATCATGGGAAATTTCTTTAGCACAGTACTCATAAACACTCTCAGTAAGACCAAAGCACATAACCATGTGGCTATGCAAACATAGAGTTTGACCCAGGAGAGGAGCTGTGCTAAAGTCTCTGTGACATCTTCCAGGGATTTCACTATCACTATTGATTTTAAATGAAGGTGCTCAGATGGTACAGTGATGGACGGCAGTATAAAATCCTAAGAGAGATGGATAGACATGATTAAGTGTTTATTGGCCAGCAGTCAGTACCTTTTCCTTATCCGCTCAGGTCCCAATCCACACATAATATGCTTTTACCACTGTTAGCTCCAGGGCTGGTCATTAAACTCAAGCAGAAATAGCTGATATATTTAGGTCTGAAGGTCTCCAGTTCATTGCTTGTTTATCTCTGCACTGCAGCCTAACGTAGTTACAATATTGAGGCCTAAGTAAACAGCAGAGTTGTGAATATTTAATTTTTTTAAAACTTTTTTTTTTTCAAATAACATTAATCTCTAAAGTTTTCAGCTATTGTTTTTGTTCCTTGGAGAACAGTTCTCTTGAGATTGTGGCCCATTGCTACCCATCCCAAAGGAAACACAGAAATAATGTTTTACCCCAAAAGGAGTTATCCTCCTTTCATGCCCTGTTTAATGTTTTTTTTTTTTTGTTTGTTGTTGAGTAGTGTGAACTTTTCTAGACACATTTCTGAGATTTATGCGTTAATATCAGACTCCAGATGGAGAGGCTTTTTATCAGATAAGCAAACCTGGGAGGGAGTCCTGAATGTTAACACTGGGGATGGAGACTCTTTGAGCAAACCTGATTGTATTTGAATGACACAGAAGACAGAGTACTTTTATTTTATTCACTCATTCTGTTACTCCCACACTAAACTACATAAGGTCACTAACAATTTTCTGGTATGGACGTGGAAAAATTTGATAGCAAGGTGTACTGAGAACCAGTGAACATATTTTGTAGTTTGTTACTACTTGATATGTAGATGGCCAACTTTCTTAAGACTGCTTTCAGAACCTGCAGAGCAATATTCTGCTGAATTCTGATTCTTTTTTTTTCTGATACTACAGCTACTCTAAACTACAATTACTAGGGTCTAGAGCACAAGTCCTGTGAGGATAAGCTCTGAGGGAGATGGGGTTGTTTAGCCTGGGGAAAAGGAGGCCAGGGAAGACCTTATCACCCTCTACAGCTACCTGAAAGGAGGTTGTAATGAGGTGGGGGTCAGTTTATTCTCCCTAGTGATGAAGATGGAACTGGAGGAAATGGCCTCATGTTGCACCGTGCGAGGTTTAGATTGGCTATCAGGAAAAATTCCTTTGTTGAAAGAGTTATTAATCATTGGAACATGCTGCCCAAGTAATTGGTGTAGTTTCCATATCAGGAGGTATTTTAAAAATGTTTAGGTATGCTGGGGGACATGGGGTGGTGATGACCTAGCAGTGCTGAGTAAATGGTTGGACTTTATAATCTTAAAGTTCTTTTCCATCCAAAATGATTCTGTGATTCTGTATTGCCACCAATGCCTTGCTACACAGCATGAGGTCTTTCAGGAATCAAGTACATTTGTTTTTTATTCCTAGAGGAAGGAAAAGTATAAAGTTTCATGGAAGAATCAACAGACTAGACCTACCTTAGCTAGAGTAAATATCCATAGATGATGCTTGTGAAGTCCACAAACATATGAAAAAAAAAAAGCACCCTGTCTACCTTTGTTGCACCATTTTAGTTAAATATAGCTTACAATTAATACAGAGCATATTTATGAATTGATTGGAGCTAAGTAGATAACTTCTCTGAGCACTAAATTAACACAGTATTTAATTGGTATTTTCTGCTCAGGAGAAGCCTGTTAACTGCCAGCAATTCCTTCCCCATAGCTGTTACTCAAGGATAGCTTCTCAGCATTTTTAGATTCAATGAATTTGTGAGGAATGCTCTTTATCTTAGACGTGTTACCTCAGTGTCACAGCTCAAGCAAAGTCGCTCCAAGTTGTCTCAGACCAACAGTCTTTCTGGCAGTCACAATAATATTCTGCGTAAAACCTGCTTCCCACAGCTCTGTGCTCAAATGCATTTTGCACGCTAAAATAGCATAGAAGTGCCCAGTTGAAAACACCTCTGAAAAGTTAGTTATAACAATGACTGAATATTCATACAAACCACCTATCGCAGAATGTACCTTTTTATGAGAGAAATGTTATTTTCTCTTTATTTACTGACATTCCCTAGTGACACGTCAATGATTCTGGGGAGAGAAAGCCTTTGAAAATATTGGTATGTTTTTTCCTGTCACCTGAAGGTTCAGAGCTACGAAGTCTTTTCCCAGACAGCCTGGCTTGTTGTCTATTATCACTTGCTTCCATTTATCTTACAAATGCTGCCAGTTACTTAGGTTTGTCACAGACTCTGCTTCAGTTTCCTTTCGTCTCATGATTTGACTTGCAGCTCCATCACAGAACTGTTTAATAGATGGCTCAGCATCATTTCTCACTCCCTTGTCCACACACTGTGGGGGGAAGGTTTCTGATCCATTTTCCTTGTGAGAGACTCTGTAGCAAAGATATATCTTTTTGTCAGAAAGAGGTAGTTCTGTCAGCCTTCCTGTAGTGACTGAGCTAGGTGGCTGTTCTGTTCATATGTGTCCCAGCCTGTTTATTTTCAGCTTTTTGCCATTTGACCTGAGCAAATGGATTTATTTCTTTAGTGGTGTAAAGGTGGGAAGTTTAGGTAAGACGTTACCATATTCTTCATTGGAAGGGTCATCACACATTGGAACAGGCTGCCCAAGGAGGGGGCATCCCTAGGCACAACCATCCCTGGATGTGTCTAAGTCATGTAGATAGTGAGGTTAGGGACATTTAGTGATAGGCTTGACAGTTATGTTATTGGTTGGACTTGATGATCTTAAAGGTCTTTTCCAACGTAAACAATTCTATGAATACTGGACTTGTTTTTTTCTTGTCAAGCTCTGTTTTCACTTTTCTTTCAGATTCATTCTTCCATGTCCTGGATTTCATGGTGAAATGCCTTGAAAATTCACTTTCTCAAACCTAGTCTGAGATTTCATTGGAAATATTGTGTTGTGTATGTAATTACACCTTCTTCCTCAAGATCAGTCAATAATTTATACCCCATTAGAATGTGCTTCTATAGGGAATTATGGATGCTTGACCAGCTCAGTTGTACGCTGTGTTCCAGAAGAATTTGCTATCATAAAACTGCATAGTAAAGCATTAAAAAAATCCAAGGATAGCTGGAAACTTTATATATAAATTAAAGTTGTATTCAACCATATACAGCATGAAGTAAAACATACCCTCACTATACAGATGTCTTTTACCCCTACAATAGAACCAATGGCAAAAAAAATTGTATTAAACTATTCTCAAGCTTTGTAGGATTTAATATTTTGTAAGATCATGGCTTGTAAGAATCATTTGCCCTGGTGAGACTGCATTTGGAATATTGCATCCAGTTCTGGGCTCCTCAGTTCAAGGAGGACACTTGAGAGAGTCCAGCGCAGAGCCACAAAGATGATAAAGGGATTGGAACATCTCTCTTATGAGGAAAGGCTGACTCAGTTTCGAGTCTCTTGAGCTTGGAAAAGAGGAGGCTGAGGGGTGACCTCATTAATGTTTGTAAATATGGAAAGGGTGCGTGTCAGCCTCTGCTTAGTGTCATCTAGTGATAGGACAGGGGGCAACGGGTGTAAGCTGGAACAGAGGAGGTTCCACATAAATATGAGAAGAAACTTCCCAGTAATGATGATGAAACACTGGAACGGGCTGCCCAGGGAGGTTGTGGAGTCTCCTTCTCTGGAGATGTTTAAAACCCACCTGGATGTGTTCCTGTGAGACTTGATCTAGGTGATCCTGCTGTGGCAGGGGGATTGGACTGGATGATCTTTCAATGTCACTTCTAATCCCTAATGTTCTGTGATGTTCTGTGATACTCTGTAGCAAGGTAACTGGTTTATGACAAACTTGTCAACAGCTTTTCTGTAGAAACCGTACATTATTTACATTTTTTTTTAATTTACTGTTTGTTTTTACTAGAACAATTGCATTTTTACATTATGAACATTTATAGTTTCTTAAGCATTCAACAGCAGACAGAGAAAACTGAGCAATACTCCGCTAAACGTGCCAGTAACTTTCATGCTTTCATGTATACTTTCAAAGAAAAAACCTTAAAGGAGCTGGAGAGCTCTTGTGGGTTGGGATGTGTTTTGGACAACTGTATTATTCTTATCCCGAGAGTTTGAGTGCGTTGAATTTTATTTGTTGGGAGGTGTTTGATAGTGTTTTTCATTGTGATTCTTTGTAGTGCTGTTATGGTCTAGTGGTCTAGATCCTCAGGAGCTCTGCCTCTGCTTGCTTTGGCTCAGCCAATGGCACAAGAAGAGCATCTAGTACACAACTTCCAAAGCTTAAGAATAAGGAACACTGTGATCTCCTTAACTGTGGATAAAAATGGAAGACCAAAGTTCTCAGCTTTTCCATAAATGGTGGATATATTATTTCTCAGTATATAGTTGCAGCAGAGGCTCAGGGAATTTAAAAGGAGAAAAAGACAGTTGCAAGTATTACACTGAACTGGAGAGCAGTGATAAGAAACTTGTGGAAGAATGTGCCTTCCAGCTGTAGTCTGAAATTGCCTGCAGAAACGCTTGTGAATTCCAGTTCCTTCCCTGGATGAGGAAGCATAATTCCTGTAGGCAGAGGAAGAAAACCGTTGCCACCTCACTGCTGCCTGTGCTTAACTCTCTCTTTCATTATTCCTTCACGGTTTCGTTTTATTCAGTGATGCATCACCTCTCCAGGTAATAAGTCATAGAATCTTTGTGGATAATGTCTTCATTTTGCATGGCAAACACATGCCATAAATCTAGGTGAAGCTTAATAACTGGTATACGACATCTTTCTTCCTGTGAATGGCAGAGACAGAGGAGCCCATCTCCACTCTGTTTTCCCGGTGGAGGAGAGACAAAGCTTGTTGATCAACTATTTGAGTGCTACAGTGATTGATATCAATACTCAAAAAAGAAAAAAAAGGGGAGAGATGTTAGTACTGGCCTTATTCCTTCCCAAAATCCTACTGGAAGTCTGCACATTGGTCAAGGATTCTAGGAGAAGGTGGCACTGGAAACGTGTACCTTTTCTCTACCCATGTACCAGCACTGCCCCATGTGTTCTGCTTTCAGATCTTTTGTTCTTATTTTGCACTATGTTGTGTTATGGAGATCTGTTAGGCCTTGTAATGACATTGTTTCCGCTGAGCAAGCCAGCCTCTTCTTGCTCTAGCCATGCCTCCACTGGCTACCTGCTTTCCCTCATCTAAGTCCTTGTAAAGAAATGAAAGGACTGCAATGACTGAGTGATCTCAAATGGACTGGGCTAATTCTGCAGTTGGCTAGACTAGAAGTGTTTTGCTCTAAGATATACATATGTCATCTCCATGTTCCTTCCTTGTCCCACCCTAACTGCTTGGTATATTTTTGGCAGTCAGACACCCATTGTAGTATGACGTGCAGGATCACAGAGCCATAAACTCCCAAAGTGGAACTGGCAGCTCTGAAACACAGGTAGTGGAAATTTTCTCTGAGCAGGTGTGGTAGTACCAGGCCTATTGTATGCAAGGCAATTACAGTGTAGGCTAATGAAATCAGATGCCAGCTTTGCTGATATAACTAGTTTCACAACCTCTAGCCTTCCCAGTATAACACAGAATAATTCATAATAGGTCTGCACAGAACTCTTTCAATTAGATTTCAGCAGTGGAGCGAGTTATTTTAGCTAGGCAGAAGCATGCAAAGCCTGTAGGCTCAAACACATGGTAATTGAATAAATAGACTCAGGCTTTTGCTATCACAAGAAGAAATTAAGAACTCAATGTAAAAGACCTAAGAGTCTGCTTCTAAAAGACTCCAGTTCAGCTGGAATCATCCAACTGTGCTCCATTCAGAAATCACACTTGGGGGTGGAGGGGGGTGTCATTTCTCAGGAAAGCTCTCAGTGCTGAGGATGCCTCCCAGAGATGACTGAGTGCAGCTCTAACATTCAGCTGGTACAAATGTCCAAAGTGCCTGCACGCATGAAAACAAAAGTGACTGCTAATCAGTACTCAGGGGTTCTGCAGACAAACTCTTTCACAGTTAGCACCTTTATTAAAGGTGATATTTCAGCATTTCAGGCAAGTTCTAGTGCTAATCGCGTAAACCCAATGTAGTGCAGGAACTTTTGCTTCTGTGTGGGATTTCTGTATCCCCAACAACCGCTTTGTAATCTTTACTGGGCAACTGTTGTGTCATATTTACTGCAGCCTCCTGGCAAAGTGCATTGAAAAGAGCAGCTAAACATTGCAGCAACTGAATGTTCCCTGGCCAGTGCATTCTGTGTGTGGGAGTTTCTTCCTGTCATCATGGTAGCTTTCACACTTTCCTGATAGAGACGGCTGCTAGGGATTGAGAGTTTGTTCCCTTTATCGTTCCTGCTATAATGGGAAGTTTTTCCCTAAGAATACAGCTTGTTCTCCAGCCAGATTACTTCAGTCAAGCATTCAGGACTTTTATTCTGGGCTTCAGATGCTTTCAAGTAGCAAATCACACATGAACACACCGGTGTGGCTGGCTCTTGGCTTGCAAAAGGATTTGAAGAGAACAAGATCAAACTCAGAACTCCATGAAGGAAGAAGAAGGAAGTCCATAAATGCTCTTTCCCAGCCGTGATGGCATACTAGAGAGGGAGCAGAAGTGAGTTTGTTTATAGTACTTTTATTTTTGAGAAAATGAAATCGTTCCCTGAATTGCAGCAGGTGACATCACACTGTGAAAATAATGAGTGTGGCTAGTTTGCAAGGAAATCATTGGACTTTTGCTGTTGGCTTCAAAATGAGAGAAGACATTACTTTTACTTTCTAGTTTTGAATAAGAATTGCTTATAGTGAAATAGATTTTACAGTCCATTAAATTCAGTCAGAACAAAATGAACTTAACTGGCCAGATTGACACCCGGAGAATACACCTTGTGCTAGAGGGACTTTTCATCTGTGTTAAGTTTATACAGCTAATTCTGTTATCTCTTGCTTTGAATCTGACATCTGTGAAGTTTCTGCTGCTGAAGCTACATTTTCTGGATGACTGGGAACAGGCTGAGACAACAGGGGAGAAAGAAACAGGTGAAGGAGAATCAATACTACTCTGCTATGAACCATCGTCGATTAGGAAAATAAGCAGACAAAGCACATTGGCTTACACTCAGTATCCTACAGCTCCAGGGCCATGCAGATCCTCCTCACTTTACTCCTCTCATGATCACATCCAAACCATGAATATCATTAGACATCTATTCCTTTTCCTACTAATGTTTTTCTTAATTATTGCAAAGAACAGACACATTTTCTTTAGAGTAAGGAAGAGCTAATATCCTTTCCCTCGTGAAAATGGCACATGGCAAACCCACCAAGTGCTAGTTGAGATCCAGGCACTGAGAAGAGGATGTAAAGGCAAATGTTAATTCTGCTCTGCTCATAAACTAAAAATCCCCAAATGTTCTGACAGAAAGAGATCCAGAATATTATGTTCTTTACAGGAATGAAGAATTATGACGTTCGGCTAAAGTGTTGACAGAATAGTTTATCATGAGGTAAAGAACTTTCTTTAGATAACCTTCCATTTTTAAATTCCTGCGCATGAAATTATTTTCCTTTTGAGGACATATAAAAATAAACCATGAAACAGGACATTTCCAGAGCAACAAAATGTTGAACCAAAAGAACAAGATCTTGAACCTGTTATTTTGTAAAATAATATTTGGCCCGTAGACTAAATAAAATCTCTACCATTCTCAGGTCTTGAATGAAGTGGTAGGATATGAATCTGACTGTCTACATGGGCAGAGTAAAATGCCCCCAGAACAGCCCCTGTGGCAATTTAAACATCCCTGTGGTCCCAGAAAATCTTTTGGCCTTTCTTGTTTAAATCACAGATCACAGTGTTTGATACCACTCCACAGCGAATTTGTATTTTAGTCTGTTGCTATTTGGTCATTGAATACTGAAGTGCACCATGATCAGGCCAAAACACCAACAACTGACTGGTTTTTTCCAGCAATAGGGAGCTGTGAAAGCTGTACATGACACTGTTTTGTAGCTTTTTATTCAACCACAAACACAAGTCCTAGAATTCATAGGGTTTTGATTTGAACTTAAGTATGAACTTTGTAAGAATGAGAAAGACATCATCAGAAGGCGTTTAGTCAGCCTCTGTCCACCAGTTTTCACACCCCGAGGAAAGCTGTGTAGTTCATTATGCTGGAAACAGAAGACAGATATACTTCTGAGCACTTGGTTTGGGAAATGACTTCATCCTTTGCACAAACATTGAAGGCAGAGCCCCCAGTCAGTTTGTTTCCCAGACATGGAACTGGACTATGGAATCATTACCATTCATTGTAACTCAGATATTTGTATTCTCCTTTTTAAATTGCCTTTTCTTTCGAAGAATTTATTTCAATAAGGGAAGCATGACCAAGAGAAGATCAGCTGCATTTAATTCACATTGAACCGGATAAAAAATGTGAAACTTATTGGAAAAATAAACATTTTCTTTTCCACTATGCAATATTTCATCAACAAATCTACCAGCTTAATACACTAAGTAAAACTGACAAGGAATATTATATAGCATCATTGGAGAATAATTTCGGTGGCTGGAGAACGTGTTTTTCATGTATGCAGTGCAGTTTACAATTAAATAAGTTTTTATCAAAGTGATGATACAGTTTTTCACCTTAAGTAGCAAAGAGTGGTGTGAGGATAGTCTCAAACTTCATAAAGAAGCCTGATTTTAATTACTTCTTTTTCCAGATCATTATAAAGTCTTAGCTACTGAAGTAAATCTGTGGAAGGGTTATTTGGACAAGTGACAGTCTGACCAGGCAGAACCTAATCACCTCTTCCATCGTGCAAAGCCAGTGTTCTTGCCCTGAAAACTGGTGCTGTGGCTGAGATGAGAATCTGGTTTGCAAGTTACAGGATGAGTCTCAGTGAAATCCTCTTCAATATTTCGTTGAGCATATGCCCGCCTTCTCTTCTCTTCCCTTCATGGATGTTGTAATCTGTTAACCAGCTACAGCAGCTCCTGCTCAAGGACAGCTGAATTAGTCCCAGATTTCTACCTGCCTCTTCCAGGTGTCAGGGGGTTTAATTAATTTTATACCTCTCTAGCACATTGAGGTCCTTGAAGAGAAGATAGCTTGGGGTTGTATTCCCTTGTATTCTCTGCTTCTTTCCTTTGCTGGCCAAGCAGAATGCTTGGAAATGCAATTTGGCACACACAGGTGGCACAGCCTTCTGCAAGCTCCTTCAGATCTGTGGTTTCCAGAGAGCTGGAGAAAAGGAGAAGGCAGGTCAGAATGATGCTTAATGAATGACATCTTCAATACTTGAAACATTTCCAAGGAGGTTCCACTGTATCATCCATTGTGTAGGTCAATTATGGTATCATGGAAACTACTTCAGAAACAGACAATAGATTTGTACAAATACAGGTATCAGTAGAATTCAGTATGAAACTGGATGTGCAGAGAGTCCTGGTGAGCTGTGTGGCTTTGCTGTTCATTTTTGTGATATTCGAACAAACCCATTTGAGCTGACTCTTAAGCACACATTATCCATCCCTGTCTAAGTACATTGAAAATTTCCTGTCAAAATGTGTATTTCTGATGGTTTGCTCTTATTTAGTTGAATATTGCTGCTGTGTATGGAAAATACTGTTTTCATGGAAACAAACAAAAGAGACATCCAAATATCATTTCAGTTGAGCTGTGACCTTTTGAATCAAAGAGATTTTAACTCTTTGTTTTGTTTTAGTTTTGTCTTCCTAAAAATTTGGGTCACACTGACGTAATTTTAAAGCAGCATCGTTATGAAGGTTGAACAGTAGAGCTTCCTGATTTTCACTGAATCACAGAACATTAGGGGTTGGAAGGGACCGCAAAAGATCATCCAGTCCAGTTCCCCCATCACAGCAGGATCACCTAGACCAAGTCGTACAGGAACATATCCGGGTGGGTTTTGAATGTCTCCAAAGAAGGAGACTCCACAACCTCCCTGGGCAGCCTCTTCCAGGCTCTCTTCTACCCTCACCAGGAAGAAGTTCCTTCTGATACTGATGTGGAACCTCCTGTGTTCCAGCTTACACCCATTGCCCCTTGTCCTATCATCAGATGACACTGAGCCCAGCATGGCTCCATCCTGCTGACACCCACCACGTATTTATAAACATTAGTGAGGTCACCCCTCAGTCTCCTTTTTTGCAAGCTCAAGAGCCCCAGCTCCCTCAGCCTTTCCTCATCAGGGACATGTTCCACTCCCTTCACCATCTTCATGGCTCTGCGCTGGACACTCTCCAGCAGTTCTGTGTCATTCTGGAACTGAGGGGCCCAGAACTGGACACAGTATTCCAGATGTGGTATCACTAGGGCAGAGTAGAGGGCAAGGACAACCTCTCTTGATCTGCTAACCACCCCCATTCTGATCCACCCCAGGATGCTGTTGGCCTTCACTTTTATACCCTTCTTCTCCCACTCTCTCGCCTCACGGTTGGACCAAGAATGTGACCACATCTTTCATTGTTCCAGATTGTTGCTTTTGCTTCCCATAGATTGTCCATTGTTGGAACTGTTACTGGTTATTAGTTGACACTATTAGATGGGGAAGATGAGACTTTGCTGGTGTAAAAAGCGTAAAGAATCAAAATGACAGGGTGTTACCAGCAGTGTGGCGTCTGCGCTAACTCCAGCTCAGTTGCTGTAATATTACAGATGCCTTGTTGCGATGCGGTGAAATTAGATCAGTGCCCATGGGCCCTACCACAGAACTGTGAAACAACACAGAGTTTTCCATATCTCTGTATCGAGAATATATACTGACTCTGTAGAGTGAGTGAACAAGTGTTACACGAGAGGAGAACATCACGTCTGCAAAGTACTTTGACAAAAGTTCAGGCAATATTTTACAACCAGTGCTGTAGTTTTGCTGGTTTCTATAGTCCAATTTTGGATTATTCAGGGTCTAGCACAGCTTTTGGAAGCTGTGAGTTCAGAATTTCTGCTTCAAGTAAAATATTGAGCCAAGGTCTGCACATGTCTGGGAGCAGAGTGGGGTCCTAAACTTTTATGAATAATAGCCAGAGGCACCATTCATTTGCATTGATTTCAGAGCAGCCTCTGGGCCATGCAGCTAAGCACAGTGTTGCACTGTTTGGGCTGCTTCTCTGAACTGGAGCAGAAAGACTTTACTTAAGAGGGTTGTTAGGTAACTGCTGTCAGGGCATCTCATTTCTAAGCAATGCTTGAGTTTAATAACTAGAGCTTTCAGTTAAAATTCCTTTTCAGGTGCTTTCTCAGTGGTAGGAAAACTTGTGTTAGACTACTTTCTTCCTGGAGACATTCCAAGGACAACCTACTGCCTTTTTCTTCAGCATCTGGAATATTGTGTCCAGTTCTGGGCCACTCAGTTCCAGAAGGACACAGAACTGCTTGAGAGAGTCCAGCACAGAACCACAAAGATGATGAAGGGAGTGGAACATGTCCCTGATGAGAAAAGGCTGAGGGAGCTGGGTCTCTAAAGCCTGGAAAATAGGAGACTGAGGGGTCACCCCATTCATGTTTATACATATGGAAAGAGTGGGTGTCAGGGTCTTCTCAGTGTCATCTAATGATAGGACAAGGCGCTATGTATGTAAGCTGGAACAGAGGAGGTTCCACATAAATATGAGAGGGAATTTCTTCATGGTGAGGGTGACAGAGCACTGGAAGGAGCTGCCCAAGGGGGTTGTGGAGTCTCCTTCTCTGGAGTTGTTTAAAACTTGCCTAGATATGTTCCTGTGTCTAGGTGATGCTGCTGTGGCAGAGTGATTGAACTAGATGATCTTTCAAGGTCCCTTCCAATCCCTAATGTTCTGTGATTCTGTGACTGTGTGACATAATCCTGACTATTTTCTCTGAGGCATATGCACCTTCCAGTGATTTGAACCAGCTGAACAAAAGACCTATAACTTTAGCACCAATACTAGTTTTATATGTATGTAGAGACTAGCAATTCAGATCCAAGTATTTGTTCATAAAATGTTTGAAATCTTCAGTCTTATGTCTGTTTTGTGAGTATCTTCTTCATGTTTTTGCCGTTCACTAGTAATACATAGTGCCTGCTTGGGAACTTCATATAGTCAGTTAAAAATTAGGTTTGGGATATTCATTATAATTAGAAGATAAATAAGGCTCCTAAAAATGGCTCTTCTCATAAATACTTATCAAATATTTTTTCCATCATTACAAACTGGATGCTGAAGTTTGCTGGTTCAGAACAGTAGAGCAGATTCTGCACATCAGAGGTGCTTAGGGATCAAAAATGACTGCTCTGCAGGAAGGTGGGAAGAAAACTGCCTGAGGAAAATCGGGTCAGTTTAAGCTTTTTCCTAATTTGTTTTCATAACAAAGAGTTAATTAGTGGAGTTAAGTTTTTTGGTTGTTGAGAAGAACTTTTATTCTGCATAGACAAATGACAGTGTGTACTGCAGATTTAATTAAAGAGAGCAGAGATAAGTACTGCATTGTATGCTGAAGTAAAGTTTACTATAGCAACTGATTACTCTGCAGACTGCTTGTTATTTTCTTTTCCAATTTAAAGTGAAGATAAGAAATATAGAAGGATGATAAATACTCAGTCTGAATTGTACCTTTTAGAGAGGTGACTGGATGATATTGAGAACACTTACATAAGAATCAAGGCTGTAGAATCCATGTAAACTCTTATTTCCATTTGACATGTCTGAGTATTGTTTTATACCAGGTGAGAATCTAATTCCCAGAAGTGGTCATAAAAAACTTTGGTATCTTCAAACTGCTTTGTGAAGGGCTGGACTTTTTATATCAGTGTGCAGTGGCCTGATAAATCATCGTTCATTTCTTCTGAGAAAGTGAGGGAGAAGTGACTGGGAACAGTGCTGTTGTTTTCTGAAAGAAAGCTGTAGGGCATAATGAAGATGCAGTATCCTAGTACTGGTCAGTCCTCATCTTTCCAGAGCCTGCACCATTTTTACCTGCAGTTGTTGGAAAATGTTCTTTCTTCCATGTCAGTCTGGTGGTTGCATGTGGTGTAAGAGCGGGTGCTTGCTGCTGAGGGGGTAGACTGGGAAACAGTTCTGTCCCAGTTCCATTATATTACTTTGTCAAGCTAAAGTGCTCATGTGTTCCTCAAATCATTCTTCAGTGTCTTCCTTTTAAGCTACATTTTCTCTTTCCACTATACTTTTCTTTCCGAAAGACAGGATTACATTATGTGAGAAGTGGTCTGGGATATAAATTCAAATGATTTGCACTGGTGTGTTGCCTCTGCCGCGGGCTGCTCACATTTCCTTCAATGACTGGATTATTCTGTCCAGAGTGGGCAGAATTTACATTTGGAGCAGACTAAATGTAAAGCAGGGACAACAAAAAGTGCCTAATAATCTGGGAATAGGTAGGACCACAGCTTTGCAGCTCCACAAGATGATGGTAGTGGGTGGGAAACAAATTGTTCCTTAAAGTTACAACTGTGAACTCATCTCCTCCCTTAGGAGGAAAGGCTGAGGAACTCCTTTTGCTTGGAGCAAAGGAGACTGAGGGATGGTCTCATTCATGTTTATAAATATGTGAAAGATGGGTGTCAGGAGGATGGAGCCAGGCTCTGCTCAGTGGCATCTAGTGATAGGACAAGGGGCAGTGGGTGTCAGCTGG
>JAOXOE010000745.1:13863061-13883149 GCA_028565055.1 Phoeniculus purpureus
ATCAGCAGGAACTTCTTCACAGTGAGGGTGACAGAGCAATGGAAGGTTCTGTGCAGGGATTTGTTGAGTCTCCTCCTCTGCAGATGTTTAAAACCTGCCTGGACATGTTCCTGTGTGACTGGGTCTGGGTGATCCTGCTGTGGCAGGGGGATTGGATTGGATGATCTTTTGAGGTCCCTTCCAATCCCTAATGTTCTGTGGTTCCATGATTATCCTAGTGCAGCAGGCACTTCAGGATTGTGCAGAAAACATGAGGCTGAAGTACTGCAGGAGGCAGAGCTGTGAGCATTGCTTTCTCTATGCACTGCTCTTGGAACCACACATCAAGTGCTCACTGGAATCCACAGTGCTCAGAGCACTCAACTCACATTTCCAATGGAGCAGAGCAAAGCCAGACTTCACATGTGTCAAATTTATACAATAAGAAAGATGGATTGTGCGAGCTTCATTATTCTTTTATTATTATTATTATTATAGTGTATGTATTGCATGTAATTGTGGCATGCGCTGATGTTAATTAATTCCAAACAGCCTGTTTAACTAGAAAGTTTATGTTCTATTTCATTACTGCAATAGGCTCTGGCTTTCCCAGTCTCCTCAAAACGAAACAATTTTCTTTTCAAGTGTACATCACCGAAGTCAAAGAGACATAATATACCCAACTGCATAAAACAGCCTGTGGCAACTAGGTTAGAGCTGTCAGTTTTACACATGGGGTGCCTGACAAACATATTATACATACAATTCAGGGCTGACCTTATACTGCACCTGAATTTAAATCTGTGTACGGCATGGTGTTTTATATCCTAAACAGGCCATTAACATCCTCTTGCAGGCCTTCCCTTTTACAGTGGGCTGTAACTGCAAGCTCTAAATCGTTATGAGCAGCGAGCCAGAAGATAATGCCATAACATTAGTTAATTTTAATATAAAGATGCCAAATCACTGCTGCACACATTTGAAAAATACATTTTCTTTTTAAGTAGTTGAGTGCTTGCAGATAAGAAGAATGTCCCAGAAAAATTCACTCTGTTTACCAGTGTTTTAAAATGTTTGGTATCTTCAAAATACATAAGGGTAAAGAGATCATCAGCTTTCAGGACTGAGGACCTCTGAGACAGAAATTCAACTCTGAAAGAAGCTCAGGGAGTAAAAATCTATTTCAAAGAATTATTTTCCAAACGTTGCTGTATAGAAAGCTGTACACAATGTGAAAATAATCACCATCTCCAGAGATTGTGGTGTTGAGATACACCTTCTCTCTCAGAGTTGTCACACATGTTGTGGTGCTGTGATGCTGAGAGGCTTCACAGACCAAGGCTGGTGCAAGATCCTGTGGCCTTTCCTGGGACAAGGGCCCAAAGTCTGGAAGCAACTGACCTGATGTGCCAAATACAGCAGTGGGCTCTGCTGGTGCAAAGGTGGTCCATGTCTGGTCTCTGAGCTTTTGCAGCAAAGTATGGAGACACTTTATGGGCAACAAGTTGCAGGCAGTGACAGTGAATGTGGAAAGGGGCTCTTGTTCATGATGTGAAGGACTCTTTGCTAAGCCACCCCAGCTGAAAAAACTGGGGGGTTTTGACTGAAACCTCTTAATCCATGTGTGAGATAATCTCCTCCAAACTAGAAATGTCTGGCTCTGCTAGTTTGGGGATCCTGAGATATTAGCCAGTCTTTTGCAGAGGATGAAATCCAGTGCCAATTTCTTGGTATCTTCAGCAGAAAGTGAAATTTCTACGGTAACTTTAATGAGAGCATACACATGCAGGGCCCACGGAGCAAAGCAGTGAGCTTCCTCTGCTCGGATGCTGGGGAAGTAATAATCTGTCTCCTCTCTTATTAGGACTGTAAGATTTTCAGTCTTTGCAAGGGATGGCGTAAATGCAGCCAGTGGAGGAGGATCTGAGCAATTTGCCGCAGCTCAGTGTAAACTTCTTTAGGTTATATAGAAGATAAAGAAGGGAGGACAGATGTTGAGGCTGATGCTTTGCCACTACTCTACCTGTAGGGAATCAGGCATC
Organism: Phoeniculus purpureus; assembly: GCA_028565055.1. Taxonomy (NCBI): domain Eukaryota; kingdom Metazoa; phylum Chordata; class Aves; order Bucerotiformes; family Phoeniculidae; genus Phoeniculus; species Phoeniculus purpureus. The sequence continues at coordinate 13,865,083 of JAOXOE010000745.1, forward strand.
TCTTTTGACTCTCACTATCTCTTTTCCCCAACCCTTATGCCTCAGCCTCAGGCAGCAGATTTTCAAAGCTCAAAGTGTGTGCAGATTCAACATGTGTCCAAAATGGATTCTGCCTTCTTATTGTCATAAAAAAGAACCAATTTTTCTATAGCAGGTTTAGGATGTTTGTGATACAGAATTTAAACATTGCCTGTCATGAATGCACCGTCATGTTTGCATTTCATTGTGCCACTTATGGACAACTGGGGCAGGTCTGGAAAGAGCTTCAGGCTCTAAATGTTGTTATGGCAGTTTAGCACTGCTGTAGTATCAGCTGAACTGTCCTGCAGCCTAATAAAGAGAAATGTGGAAGGAATTACAGCATCAAAGAGTGTCCATCTACCTACCCAGTCCCCATGGTAGGACATCTCTGTAGCCCCTTCCCAGGAGCTCTTATCCAGTGTAGTAATTCTATGCCCTTGCTCAAAATTCAAAAAAATTCTGGTGCTGCCTTTACAGCAGCATGCCTCTTATCTTTCATGTGCTTGCTGCTGCAGAGCTGTGCTGTTTGCATCTCAAATCATCCCCTCATTGCTGCTCAGAATAACAACAAAAAAATTGTATTCAGCCAAGACAAGCTCAGGAGAGGCTCACAGCAACGAGTCTGATTCCAGACTGACCCAGGCAGTGGGAAGGTTCAGATCAAGATTTCAGCCTGAGCTCTGTAAACCAGCCCTGGCTTTTTATCTTGTTTCCAATCCACACAGGAGCTGGCTGGGGTTGGCCTCATGCCCTGTCTCTGTGAGCTTATACCACGCCTGGCACCTTTAGCAACAATGGAAGAAAAGACTGCTTCTCTTGGCATAAACAAGTCCTTTGGGAAATGTTCTCAGGCATTTTGAAGAACTGTTTGGAAGTGTCCCATTTCAATCTGTAGATTCCCTTTGCTATTTTCCTACATGCTCCTGTCAGGCACTGTGACTAATAGATACTATTTCTTTTTAAATTCTTTCTGAAATAAAATCCTTAGGGTTACTGGGTTTGTTTCCTTTGATTTGGTTAGTTGCCACTCATGGACTCATGTCAGATTTAAAAAAACTAGTTATGGTGCTTGCTAGAGCAAATGAAGACTCAGGGCATGGTGTAGCATGTATATTGTTGTAGTTAATGGAATTATTTCACACCAGTGGTGCTTTACTAACAAACACTAGTAATTCATTGAGTGGATTAGTTTCTGTAATTGATTGTCAACTTTCTTAACAAGCTTCTGCTCAGAAACTTTTAAATATAAGACTCCTCCTCTCCCGCCTCTGGAGACACCGATCTTGTATGCGTTATGAAATGAATCCAGCCTATTAAGGTATTCTTCCCTGCCTGTATATGACAGATAATCTCAAAGGAACTAAACTAATTTCTGCACAATGTGCTAGAGACCTGAAGAAGTAAACTATAATTTGTCTTCCCTGAATAGCACTTCTCACTTCAGTGCCTAAGCTGGATCACCCGTCCATGATCTTTGCTGATAGATGCTTATCTGCTGACCCAAAGCCGTATGGATATATACAAATAACTTTGCAGTTAATGTTGAGAACAAACATTTTATTACTGATTTCCTATAAATTAGACAGTCATTGGCAAAAAATTGATTAGATACATAGATCTGTTATGTTCTTGTATATTGACTTTTAATTATGGACTGCCTCATAAAACAAATCACAATGTCTTTCCCATCAAGTGATAAGTAAAGCAGGCAGTCTCTATCATTACTTACTTTCTTAGCTTGTCCTTTAGATCTTGTGAGTTGAATAAAAATGCAGAAGTTAAAAATCTGTATTGAAAAGCAAAAAAGAACCAGAAGGAGACTCTAATATTCTGTAACACTCCTACTTGGAAGGATTTTTGGAAGATGGTTTAGATATTTAATTGTCACTGATTTAATTGTCACAGGCAATTGGACGTTTGTTTAAACTTAGTCTGTTTATCACAAAGAAAGAATTTTTAAAGGTGCCATTATGTTTTGCATCCTTCTTTAGGAATCTGCTTTTGCAGGCTGACATTTTGGTTTAGGATGGTGAGTTTTTGCCTGTCCTTTGTGATCAAAGAGATAAAAATCACTGAAAGGGTCTCCTGGTAGGACTAGCATGGTTGTGTGTGTAGACATATATTAACTCTCAATTCTAATAGGTAGAAGAACAAGGAAGTGTGAGCAATTCGTTTTTGGCTCCTTGAGTATCTGTTAAACAGCTTTTCCTGTGAGTCCGATGATGATCACTTCAGCAAAGTCATGGTACTGCCAGTCAGGGAAGAGCCTTTGTCTCTAGAGATGAGCAGACATCGAAACTAAGACCTGTCAGCTACTGAATGTCACATTCCTAAATGGCAGTGGGCTGATGCTCTCAGGTGGGAAAATTCACATACAGAAACTCATTGAGGTTGGAAAAGACCTTGGAGATAATCAAGTCCAACCAATAAACCTACTCTACCAAGTTCACCACTAAACCATTTCTTTAAGCCCATCAAAACAATCTTTAAACACAACCAGTAATGGTAACTTAACCCTCTCCCTGAGCAGCCAGTTCCAAGGTCTGACTACTCTTTCAGTAAAATTTTTTTCCTGATGTCCAGCCTAACCCTCACCAGGTGCAGCCTGAGGCGTTTCTCTTTTGTTCTGTCACTATCTGTGAGAAGAGACCAGTACCCATGTCAATGTAATCAGATATGTTATAATACTAATAACTTCTGGTCGCTCCTCTGTATGTGGTAGATGCTCCATGCATAAGTGTTCTGGTTTTGTGGTTTCTTGCCTCCTCTTGCTCGTCCCAAGTTTCCACTTGAGCCCACTCTTCCCCTGTAGCAACAACTCTAATTTCTCAAACCATTCCTAAAATGAAGCACAAAGAAAATTAAACAATTATGAGAGTGTTACTCATATAGGAAAGGGTAGGCTGAGCTACTTTCCATGGGTTTTATTTGCTAATTAATCTGGAAGCTCTGAGAGTTTATTTCAGAGTCCAGTTTATAGACAAGGCACACCCAGCAGAGTGGTCTGTGCTAAGGCATATGTTTAGAACACATGCATGGAATTGCTTTATGTCCATATAAAGTATAAATGGTGTTTTCACCAGGTTGTAGTATCATCCTTCTAAAATTCCAAGACAAAGACTGCTGTACTGAAATCCTGCCAGCAGAATGAACAATAGTTCTTAGTACTTAAACTTTTTTTATTCCAGTGTAAAAAAACCTGATCTATAGTCTCTGCTCACCTCTGCATGACATCAGAGGGGGAGGTTAAGGAGTCCTAAAACATTTCCATTTGCTGGTATATGAAACACATCAACTGTTTTTCATTTCCAAGACAGACAGTGGCAATTCATTCTTTGAAAAACAACCTTAATTTTTTGAGTGACAGAGCTGTTCCTTTAACAACTCCTTCTATTAGAAAGGTACTGGCACTTAGAACCGTAATGGAGACGTTTCCCAAGCCTGTCTTTATAAGAGAGAATTGACTTGTAGGTGTAGTGGAAGAATCACGGAATCACAGAACACTAGGGACTGGAAGAGACCTTGAAAGATCATCTAGTCCAATCCTCCTGCCACAGCAGGACCACCTAGACCAAGATAGTCATCCCTCTAATTTTAAGTGGAGTTTTAATTTGCTCCTTCCCTTTAGATTTCTTCTGTAGATGATGAAGGGATGACCTTCAGCAAATACAATTCAGATCAGAAATAGAATAAGGCATCACTGAGACATACAGAGTATTTTCTAGGGACTCTAGCAGGTCCATAGGATTGCTGTACCTACAACATAGGCACGTCAAGTAGGTGCTTATGTGGAGCCGAGCTTGGATGAAATCAGGGTCCATTGTGTGTCTGAGAAAAATAATAGGCTACGTTTATCTCATTCCTTGATTGGGTTGGACAATTGTATGTCAGGAATAGGAAATGCCTTCTTGTCTCAGTAAGTGCCAAGGGAAATAAAAATTTTAAATTCATTTGGAGACAATTAGGCTGTTTTCAATATATTAGACTCAGTCAATTATAAGTCCTGGCATCAGGAAAGTATCTGGGTGAGGTGGGCTCATGTATTAAAGGATGAAGTTGGAATCAGACATTGGAATGGACTGCCTGAGAAGATAGTGGATTCACTGTCCCTGGAAGTGTTTAAGAAAAGAATGGATGTGGCACTTAGTGCCATGGTCTAGCTGATTGTGGTGATGCTGGGTCATAGGCTGGACTTGATTATTTTAGAGGTCTTTTCCAGCCTCGATCATTCTGTGGTCCTGTGATTCTGTAATAGCAGAGGGTCCATTGAAATCAAATCTTGACCTTGCAGAGTTTCAGTTTTCTCAGTGGTAAGATAGACATGCAGACAGTTTGTTAAGACAATTAGTTAGGTACTGCAAAGTGCATGTTAATCAGTAATTCCAGGACAAATACAAGCAGAAATGGTGCTCTAGATGCATGGGTGGAAACAGTCTGGCATCATTCTTTATTGGAATTACTTCACTGCTGCAACCTCTAGTTCCACAGGGAACATATGTTCAGTGGTCAAGTTCAGATGTGCATATTTCACGAGACATGCTGCTGCAAGCCTCCAAGGGATGCAGAAGCTGCAGAAAGCTGAGGATTAACAAGATATATAACAGCATATTTTTGCTGTAGCATTACAGCATATGTGTTTGGGTAGAAATTCCAAGTTCAGCCCTTACAGCCGGCTAACCTAGCCAGATGCAGGACATATATCAGTGAGAATAGCAATCTTAGGGCTGATGAAGAAAGTCTTCAAGAACTGGGACACCCATGCCTAATAGTTTCTTTGATGCAGATAACTTGTACAGCACAGGTGCATGAAAGCTTTTAGAAGCTGGATTCCCTGTGGTTATAGCTGTGCTTTTCTTAAAGTGGCAGCTTATCTGTACTTCTACATACAACAGAAAACAATGGAAATATCTTAAGAAGTGGTGTCAAGAGGCTCAATCACAGCTCCAGCAGAGGCATATACTACTTTTCCTTATTGACCTTTAATGTAGCTTTCCTAGCACTCTGCAATCAATGTAATCTTTTCACTATGATCATAATGGTCATTACCCTGGAGACGACAGATGGAAGTGGAAGTGATATTAAATTAGAAAAATAGCTGAAGGATTTCTTTGTTTTTCTTTATGGATTTCTTAGGAGGTTTTTTTCTTTTTTCTCTCTTTTTTTTTTTCTCCCCGAAGTCAAAAATATTTTTACACTGGAGCAAGCGCTTGGCGCCATTAATATTACATTCTTTCCTCTACTTCAATGCGTTGCCAGCAGTAAGGTATTATTTAGGGAAAAATATAAATGCATAATAAACAGATCTATACAATCATTACCGAACTAAAATAGCACTTAGAAAAGTATTTTTATTGTGAAAAATGGCCCTGTAAGACTTGGTGGCTATTTGTAATGTTGCAATGTAACTCAGATAAATTGGTGCCCAGGAGTGTGACATTTCACGAGCTTGGAAATACACTGCATTTTTCTGAGACGCCATTTCTGTAATTCTGCTAGCTGTTTTGCAGTACCAAGAAGCAATTCCTCTATGCCCAGGCAGTTTAATTGGAGTGTTGTAGATGTTTTCAGAAAGATTCAAACGTAAGTGCCCCTGAGCAACAGCTGTGATTACATGAAGTATCCGGTGCCCCTTCTCCCTAGTAATTGATGTCTCTGGTCTGTTGTGTGCAATGTTGTTAGCTAACGTTTTAAGTAATGACTTGTTTTTCCTATAAACTTCGTGTAATGAACCCTTCCATTTGGGGTTCAATATGCTTTTTTTTTTAGTGAAAAGGGGTTAATAGATGAAGACTTCTGCAGGGATAAAGGGGTTTTTTCCATTAAATTTTTCTACTGACATAAGCAAGAGTTCACCAGATTCTGGAGATGGATGTAGGGCAGCCCGGTAATGTTATCTGCTAATCTGTCATTATTCATAATACAGATCAAGAGTTCAGGAGATATCAGAAATCCTTAGTGAATTGAGGCTGTGCAGTAAGAAGGGGTGAAGCTCGAGCACTGACATGGCTGACCTTTGGTCAAGCAGGAATTCCAGCTACCTGCAGGCTGGTCAAACAGCACTGCACTTCGAGGGACAGAATTCAAAAGAGTTCAGATGTGCAGGCAAAAGCTTGATCATAGAATCTCAGAATCACAGAACGTTAGGGATTGGAAGGCACCTTGAAAGATCATCTAGTCCAACCCCCCTGCCACAGCAGGATCACCTAGACCTTAATAAAACATACAAACACGCCAAGATTCACGGGAGTTTGTGTTTCACCCGTCGCTGCTTTAGGCATTTTTACAGGTTGTGTACGTATCTATAATCACATTTACGTTAGAGGAGGTTATTTGGCACAGTGGGGTGTGGAGCAGTGGATCGGGGTAGTTGATGCTGTGGCCTCTCCATCCGTACACTGTGCAACTGTGGTGTTACCTGGGACTAGATTCAGCTTTGTTCCTTGAACTTTCCCATCACTCATGTGGTTTGTTGCTTCAAAAGCTGAAGTCCCAACAGGGGCTGGAGCATATTCAACATCCATATTGCTTTGTGAACCAGGCCATGATGAAGTAACTGTGGATAAGTAAGGGATTTTACTGCTGTAAAATCTGCAAGCACCTAAATGTCTGTATGGATTCTCTGTTAGAAGAAATGACAACCACAGAGTTTTAAGAATTTAGTACACCAGCAGAACAGGAGTTCTGACCATGTCAACTTTCAGACTGTAAGCAAGAGTTCAGCTTGATCCAAGGAACCACCTGTGGAGTTAGGGAATGCAGCCCTTGGAGCATCTATCCTTTGGCCTTAATGTTAAAGGTTACTTATAGGGCACCCACTCCTTATCCTCAGTGCTATCCCAGTTGCCTAAATAATTACAATCTTCACAGCTTTTCCCTGTCTTTTCCTCACTGACTTCATGCAAAAGAAAGATGATTTGTGCACAGTTAGGAGAAGTGTATTTACTTCCTGCTTCTGCTGCAGTTTTCAGACAATGGCCTTGATTTCCTTGCTCTGGAGTGGGACAATAAGATGTTTTGTGATCTATCAATGTAGTTAACTTTGTAAGGGCAAGAACATTTTCCTACTGTGTTTATCTATTGCTCAACACAACAGGGAACTGATTTTGCAAAGCAAAGCACAAAATGTCTTGTTACCCCCTCAAAGTCTTCTGAAGACAAGAAATAGGAAATATGTTTCTAGGTGAGCTATGACGAGCCTAATCCTTTCTGATTTTCTACTAGAATTTTTCACAGGTTGCTATGAAAAATGGTTACTGACTAGTTGTCTAAAATTGTCTTGATAACAGGTAACACTGTTGTTTTTGCAATATGGAAATTGATTTACTAGAATGATGATCAGCCCTCATAAAGGTGTGAAGAAGAAATCCAGTTCCTTGTGATGATGAATAGCAGTTGGGCAGATTTCAAACCCTTTGAAAATCTTTACATTTGATTTAACATCAAGGTATGAAACTACAACAGATTGATACAGACTGGGTATTTTAACCCAGAGGCTTAAATGTCATAATGCAGCAGCATATGATCTTATTATTTAAGAATTTGAAAACTTGAGGATGACAATATAAAATAAAATTCTAGGATACAGTTTTGACAGTTCCCGATTCAGGAATCCGAACACGCTCTAGCTCTTTGAACTACAATTGTGATGTTTCACATTGAATCACTTAATCTCTCCTTAAGTAGCTGCCTTATCCTATTTTTCTCATAGGTATTCACCCATGTGACATCATCATCGTCGTCTAAATGAAATCAAACACTCATACTGAGTTGGGAATTTGTTCTTACGTATACTTCAGCAGGGGCTGCCCACACAATCTCATAGAAAGAAGAGATTAAACCAAATGCCCTAATCATAGTTCTGCTACCATGTGCTGTCTATCTGTCTCAACTTTCATTTGACCTTGAATTTTCCCTTAGAGGAAAATACTACCATTTGCTGTTGACAAAAACACAATCAGGAGGTCTGGGGGGAAAAAAAAAAGCTACATTGACAGATGTATTGAATTAGAATTATAAAACAAGCACACAGCAATTCCTAAAAGTGCTGTTGGCATATCTTAAATATATAGTGTGCCACTCGAAAATGTATTAGCATAGGCTGCTGTGAAGAAGAGCAGTTATTGTTATAATCATTTTGCCTGCAGCCTGTTAAACAACCATGAGATGAGAAGCTTGCAGAAGTGTTCTCATGTGCGCAAAGGGTTAAGTCAGATTTTACCCACTAAGTCCAATGAAAAAAAGAAAAATTTACCTGGTTCAGAATATGTTCCAAATCAGCTTCAAAAGATGTTGCCACTTAGTCTCTCCACTGTGGTTCGAGATCAATTTGGGATCCGTATCTAAATCCTTGTCTAATGGGAGCTGTGACAAAGGGTCATAGAATATACAGACACTACCCTCCATCAGAGATAAAAACCAACCAAGCTGCCAAACAAACAAATAAGCAAACTGCAACAGAGTTCCTCCAACAAAGTTATTAAGAGGATAATAGTACTACAGAGAGCAGTTATTCTTATTGTTGTTATAATCATTGTGTCTGCAGCCTGTCAAATACCGACAGGCGCCTCTTTACCTTAGTAAAAGGGAAACAAAATGATCGGATTGCAAAACTCGTAGACTTTGATATCTGATCATGTCTAGACAGCCTATGTCCCTGCCTTTTAAAGACAGTTGTCAAACGCTTTGCATCAATAATTTGATATGCTGCTGTTTTCAAGATGTTGAACATTAATGTCACCTCCTTGGGTCCCAAGTGTCTGCCTCTTCTCTGTTCATTATTTCAGGCAATGCTGGATACTTGCTTCTGTTTAGTTTTAATAACCATGCAGAACAAGCAGCTTCAATATCTGAAATAAACTGCTTCACAAATTAATCAAGTGCAGAACAAAGCTGTTTTAAGTATATGACAGCAAATAAAGTCATTTGCGAGGCATTATACAGTCTCTAGCCTTTTCTGCTCTATGCTAAATACTATCGCCAGCTGCAGAGATGGGGGAAAATTTTATTAGAAATCAAGTTCTCTGGGAGTTTATACCAAAGTGTAAAACTGGATTTGATATATTAGACATGATCATTTAATACAAATCCTAAATTTTCAGAGGATTATTTAAGAGATTACGTGCTTCGCAGAATTAAAAGAAAGGGGTGAAAATGGAGTTGCTCTTGGGATGCAAAGATGCGGTGGACAGGGCAGATGCCTTGCAGGCAGGTGTAGTGCAAACTTCGCATTCTGGCAAATGGAATCTAAGTCTTTGAGTAGAGCTGAACTGTTCATGGTTGAACTGTAATGAACTTCCCTTAGCTCTGCAGCTCACTTGTTGGGCTTTAAAATTGTGTAGTTGTAGAAAATAGACAAATTGCATGCAGCAGTTTTGCATTAGGAATTGACCAGAGCCATCCTTCATCTGTTTTCTTATATTTGATATAGAAAAAATATAGTTGCAATATTAAGATAACAATTTCTCTTGCTTTCGATTACTCTGCGATTACATTTAGCTCTATGTTTATCTGTTCAACACATCTGTGACCCTAAGGCATTTATGAAAATAACCACGGGGTGCAAATTGGCAAATTAACATTGATAGATATGCAGAGGCAGGGATAGGTTTGAATGGGTGTGAGGGGCTCAGTACAGAAATAATCTCCTGAGTAAAATCTATGTGAGATATATAGAAGTTGCTACACAGAATATTAGCTCATTGTACTCTGTAGATTTGAAACCATCTTTCTTGGACGGCAGTGGAAAACTTCAATATACTTACATGAATTATAAATGATCACTGATTCTCTTGTTGAAGTGGATACGTTGTGTTTTCCTAACATAGGCCCTTCAGCCTTTTGAAAGCTGCTTTGTGCATGTGCAAAGGCTGCATTTGGAAATGCTTGCCTTTGTCAGCACCGTTGTGTAAATTGTTTGTCCTGTTGTAGATATTTTCGTTTTAATTGGGAATGCCACAGATATTCCCTTAACATGGGAATGAAGTCATGGCTTTTAAACAATTAGTTTAGAGACGGGATTGATTTGGAAGAACTAATGCCTGTGAAGACGCAGCGTATGACACCGGAATTGATTCAAGGCGACAATTCCTAAATAGTTCAGACTTTTTAGTGCCTTGAAATGAACATCTTTTCTGTCAGCTCAGAAATGTAATAATACACAACACAGCAGATCAAAGACAAGGAATCATCACTTTGCTGCTCGGATTGTCAGCAGCGATAGATACAATTTACATTCTTTTAGATGTCTTTGTATTGTTTTTGTTTCAAAACAATACATACACCCTGGAAGTGCCTCCTGCCAGCCGGAGACATTAACCCTTTGTCATTGTTACAGTAACGGGCTCAGCACAGCAACAGCTGTATAGAATTCCCAGGGCTATGTGGCACAAGGTGCTAGGCAAACAGATCTTTTGGATCTTGCAGAGCTTTGAACTTACTGCTTCTTCTTGGTACAAAGAAAGTCTGTGTAGTCTTCATTTGGAGTTAATTCATCAAAACAACACACAAGATTGGTGGGCAGTTTGTAAAGGTTGGATGTCTACTGAGACGATGGTGTTTGTACTGAGTAGCGCCTTAGAGCCTTTGCAGCGCTGTGTCAGTGAAGGTGTTATGCCACAGAAAGGTGTGAGGTCCTCACTGCTGCAGACCTGGGCCCACATGCTGGACTCTGCTACTCCTACCCATGGTTGGACTAAGAATCTGACTTAAAAATCTAAACCGTTGCACCTGGGTAGAAACATGCAAATGACTTGTTGTTAATATTGAATTCTGGCACTGCACACATCTCGTGATGATATTAGCTGAGTGAAGTGGCTGCTTGTAGCTCTGTATCTGAGCTTCCTGGAAAGCACTGCCCTCAGTGAGACAGCACAAGACTGTGAGTAATGGAACCAGCAAGGCAAGGCATTAGTGAGACTAACCTAGCAAAGGTCGGTCAAGGATAAAGAAAGCCTGGCAGACTACTTGATGTAAGAATTACTTTATGCAAAAAGAACTTAATGGAAAATGGAATGCATTTCCTGAACGAGCAAGCTGACAAGGATGCAGTGAAAACAGTTATTATGTGTGCCAAGAACAGAAGGAGGTCTAGAGTGGAGTGTGCCAGTGGGAATGAGTTTTACTAAGCTTCAGACCCATACAAATGTGGGAAGGCTGTACCCAGCCTCCAGCAAATCTCAAGGATATTCACCTGGCTTAAAACAGAGTATATTGTCAGAACTGGGTTGCTCTCAAAACAGTCTGGATCCAGCCCTGGCAGCATCTGGCTTTCAGCTGCTCCGAAACTAAACCTGAGTCACAACATTTCCCTAGCTGATGGCACAGCTCAGGTCGTTATCATGGATCACAGTATAAGTCTTGTGCTCATTCAAGTGTGTGAAGCGAGTTCAATAGTAGCCAGGGATAGTGTGACTGAGGGGTGCTCACAGGGGAACAGAATGAAAGGACACAGACCTTAAAGAGAACTGAGGTCAATTTATAAAACAGCATCTTTCAAAACGGTGCCTAACGTAGACTGCAACTGCCTGTGAAAAGAAAAGCGGGGTCAAATAAGGAGAAAGTTGCCTGCACCATCACCTTAACTAAACCCTGACAGAGCACTTTTTCATCACAGATCTCAAAGCATCTTGAAAAGGAAGATAATTGCCATTATTTCCTTAGCTTGGGAAACCTGGAGAAATAGGAAATATTATTTCTCTTTTCTCATGCAAAGATTGTCTAAAGCTCCTTAGAGCTGATTCTAAATCTGGGAGAGCTGGGTTTCCTTATTCAATCCATGCCTGCTATCATACGGTCCTTAAGTCACAGATGAATGAACTGTAAAATACAGAAGAACAAGTTGATGAATATTTAAGTCATGTTTAGAATATCTGACTTGATAGTTTTGCACCTTGATCTCTCTTCTTACCACACCCAGCTACCTTTCATTTTCTGCTGCCTGCATGCCATGCTTTTTCTCGTATACAGGGTTTTTTCATGATATAATTTAGCTCTGCTAATGTTTTCTAAGGAAGTTTTTCAATTTTTGTTCTGCATTCCTTTGATGATTCTATACCAAAGTAAATTATAAATAACAGAAGATGCTGAGAGTTTAAAATACAAATTATAAGACAAATTTCTTGCTAGAGTAGGCTGATTAAAATAAAGTAACTAGAATGATGTCTATTTATCTGAGCAAAGACTTTAGTTTTTTGATTATTACTAGTGCCATTGTCATTTTCAGACTTAATTTCTGCAAGTTCAAAGTCTTCATGTAGAAGGCATGTCTTTTTTACAATTTAAGGCTCCCAGTGATGCAGTTTCTTAGTGTCAGAGCAGCCTATTTAGTAGTCCTGCACCTTTAAAGGGAACTGATGGGAACTGATGGACTGTGGCAGATGCAGACACAGAGGAAATGTTTCTCAAAGAGAAAACATGAAACGTAATGTAAATAACTTGTCAGCAGCCATTGTCACTTCATATTGTAGTGAAAGGACAATGATTCACCCAATGGCATGCTACCTATATATAGAGAGAGAGCTGACATGAGACTGCACATAGACCACCACAGGAGTGTTGGTGCCACTTACAGCTCAGGAATCTATAACTACAAGATGTAGCACCACGAACACTGTTGATCTGATTTTTGTGTTCTATGTGATGCACGCTTGCTTACTGCTGGTGGTAAAGACATAGTATAGATAATTGATCCTGGAAACATAATGGATAACTAGGAAAGCCAAGGCCTTCTTGGAATTAAACCTTACAAGAATGGTCAAGGACAACAGAATGGGTGTCTTAAAATGCATTGCAGATAAAGCTAACACTAGAAGCAAAGTAGACCCACAGTTGAAAGAGGTGGGTGACCTGGTGACAGAGGATACAGAGAAAGCGGAGATACTGAATGCCTTCTTTGCCTCTGTTTTTGCTGCTGGAGGCTGTCTTGATGAGCCCCAGACCACTGAGTCCCCAGAGGAAGTCGGGACATAAGAGGAATTTGCCCTGGTTGACAAGGACTGGATTAGAGATCAGTTGAACAAATCCGTGGGTCATGAAGGGATGCACCCGCGAGTGCTATGGGAGATAGAGTAAGTCAATGCTAGGCCACTTTCCACCATCTTTGGTAAGTTGTGGGGAACAGGAGAGGTGCCTGGGGACTGGAGGATAGCAAATGTCATTCCAGTCTTCAAAAAAGGGTAAGAAGGAGGACCCAGGTAACTATAGATCAGTCAACCTCATCTCCATCCCAGGAAAGGTGGTGGAACAACTTTTCCTTGATGCTGTCTCTAGGCACAGCAAGGACAAGAGAGTCATTAGGGACAGTCAATATGGCTTCACCAAAGGGAAATCATGCTTGACCAACCTGATATAAGGACATAACCAGGTGAATTGATGATGGCAAAGCAGTGGATCTGGTCTATCTTGACTTCAGTAAAGCATTTGACAGAGTCTCCCACAGCATCCTCACAGCCAAACTGAGGAAGTGTGGTCTGGAAGGACACAGAGCTGCTTGAGAGAGTCCAGTGCAGAACTACAAAAATATTGAAGGTAGTGGAACATGTCCCTGATGAGAGGCTGAGGGAGCCGAGTCTCTTGAGCTTGGAAAAAAGGAGACTGAGATGTGACCTCATTAGTGCTGATAAATATGTGAAGGATGGGTGTAAGGAGGATGGAGCCAGGCTCTGCTCAATGTCATCTAGGGATAGGACAAGGGGCAATGGATATGAGCTGGAACATAGGAGGTTCCACATAAATATGAGAAGGAGCTTCTTCACAGTGAGGGTGATGGAGCACTGGAAGGGGCTGCCCAGGGGTGTTGTGGAGCCTCCGTCTCTGGAGACATTTAAAATCCACATGGACATGCTCCTGTGTGACTTGATTTAGGCGATCCTGCTCTGGTGGGGTGGTTGGACTAGATGATCTTTCAAGGTCCCTTCCAATCCCTAGCATTGGGAGGCTGAACCCAGCCCTTCTCTGCACAACACAGCAATGAGTCATGCATGTATGTTCCTGGGAAATGTGCCCCTTCCAGAGTCCTTCCTTCCTCATGGAGAAGAATAGTGAAAGTGGAACAAATGAGATTCTTGTTTCAGCCAGCATCTGTCAGATGGGGGCAAAATTATTTTTAGGATGGAAAAGTTCTGCCAGAAACCTGAAAATTTTTTAGTTAAAATCCCACATTCCTTAAAAATCAGTTCTGGTCATCCAACCAGTTAGATCATGCAGTGAGTTTGACAACACAACTCTTCATTATGTGGGCAGGAAGGTGCATCAGTCCTGTAGTTTCTGGTTTGCTCTGTACTCCAAACAAATCCACCAAAGGGGCACTCTGAACTGACTTGGATTTGCACTGCAGTGTGACAGTAGATGGGGCTGGAGTGAGAGATAAACAGAAAATGAGTGACCACAGACTTTGGGCAGCAGCAGCTACTCTCATTAGTGAACTAAAGGCAGAAACTAATTTAGTCACTTCTAAATGCAGAATCCCATTTTTGTCCTTATTCACTTCCAGTCTTCTCCCAAGAGACGAAGTAATAAATCTTGCCAGGATCATGTATTTGTGCAGTGCTAAATGTTAGGAAAGTCAATACTTGATCATAACATTTGGAGTAGCAGTTTGAGATTCAACAAATTTGCCTTTAGAAAAAACAAACTCAAAGGTGATGGGTTGCCTGCAGGTTTATGAAGGAGTTACTGAAACTTCAGATAAGGTTATTAGGTTGAAATTTGCCTCTGTTGACAATGAGTTGGTTTTGGTTCAGTATGATGAGCTCTGCATCAGGGTTTAGTGATTCTTTAGCCTTTTGACAACTGAGCAAAGACATCTGTGTTTGGTCATACATGCTTGCACAGCTATGAATGGCCACTGAAGAAATGAGATGAAAAAAATCATGGTCTATTCATTCACTAAATATTTTGTCGTAGCTGTCTCCTTCCATTTCTGTGGTGCTTATCCTTTTGCTTTGGCAAATGACCACTTTGCCTTTTCTATTACTCAGTTTGTCATCTTTCAACTACTTTCCTTTATATTTCATAATGCATGTGAACTAAATGCAATAAACCTAAATGTATACAGTGCAGAAAATACAAAAGATCTCAAACAGCTTTACATAAAATAATATCCAGGAGCTTTAAAACTGAGCTGCATTTAGGGCTGGAAAAGCCAGCCTAAAAAGATAAGATTTCAATTTTGTCTTAAATAAATTCACTGGATCTGCATTTCTGATGTCAAGTAGAAACGAATTCCATAGCTCTCATGAATAGCAAGCAAAAGCCCTACAGCTATGAGAATTTAATCTGAATCTTTTATTTTGCATGTCCAGGATTTTTTAAAAATACATTTCTTTTCATGTGTTATGAAATCTTTGCGGATTTTTTGATCTTACGGCTGGCATGGTTATTTATTCCCCACGATTGTCCTTACATTCCAAATCACTAAATGAAACAGTCTTCTGGAAAAATGTTGTTAACACAATAAATAGCTTTGAAATGACAGCCGTGATTCATTGGAGCACAATACTTTTAAGTGGAAAAGTTCCTTGCTGCACGGCTTTTCTTTGAAAAGACCCTTGTCGTTTACCAGGAGCTGTGGTACACGTGATGAATATATGTGGATGCACTTGGAATTATGCACCAAGAAAAGAAATATAAGTGAAAAAAATATCCAGGAGCTTTCTCTTCTGAATCTGCTGCAGTAGTCTGATACACAGGGTCATTAACCCAGCATGTAGTAGAAGAAGAGCAGATAGGAAGAATGACTTTACAGCTAAAATTTAGGAGATCTTCCTCACACTATTCTCCTCTACCAGCTACCAGTGTCCAGCAGTTCCCTCTGACCTCTTCTGGTCTGGCTGATATCACAGAATCATAAAGTCATTCAGGTTGGAAAAGACCCTTGGGATGATCGAGTCCAACCATCAGCCCTACTCTACAAGTTCACCTCTAAACCATAATCCCCAACACTACATCTAAGCAACTTTTAAACACATCCAGGAATAGTGACTCAACCACCACCCTGGACAGCCCTTTCCAGTGCCTGACCACTCTTACTGGAGCAATAGAGATCTGCTGTGTCTGTCGGATTAGGATGTCAGCTAAGTGGAGCTGAAATTGAGAATTTACTGCAGAACCCTTGACATTACTGCAATAAAATGAGTTCATACAATGTTAATCAATGGGAGTTAGACATAACCTACTAGACCAGGAGTTTGTTTCTCTTGCTTCTTTTCCTCATCCAGTACGTAATCTTCAGAGTTTGTCTACACTGCCATGAATACAAAGCTTATAAATATATCTAAAATAGTTTTAAACCATCTCATTTGTGTGTTGAGACTATTGAAGCACTTAATAGTATGCCTTCATTTAACAGGCTCAGCTATGGATATGCTGAGGTGCCTGGCATGAGGTGAGATGTGTGGTTTTGTGACTACCACAGTTTTCCCTCTCTGAGACAGCTGATGTGGCAGTAGTTTGAATCACAGAATCATAGAACATTAGGGATTGGAAGGGGCCTTGAAAGATCATCTACTCCAATCCCCTGACACAGCAAGATCACCTAGACCAAGTCACACAGGAATGTGGCCAGGCGAGTTTTAAACACCTCCAGGGAAGGAGACTTCACAACCCCCCGGGCAGCCCGTTCCAGTGCTCCATCACCCTCACTGTGAAGAAGCTCCTTCTCATATTGATGTGGAACCTCCTATGTTCCAGCTTATACCCATTCCCTTGTCCTATCATTAGATGACATTGAGAAGAGCCTGGCTCCATCCTCCTTACACCCATCCTTCACATTTTTATCAACATTAATGAGGTCACCCCTCAGTCTCCTCTTCTCCAAGCTCAAGAGACCCATCTCCCTCAGCCTTTCTCATACGGGAGGTGTTCTACTCCCTTTTCATCACCTTTTTGGCTCTGCACTGGACTGCCTCCAGCAGTTCTGTGTCTTCTTGAGATGAAGGGCCTGGAACTGGACACAATATTCAAGATACCATCTCACCAGGGCAGAGTAGTGGGGGAGGAGAACCTCTCTCAATCTACTAACCATCCCCATTCTGATCCACCCCAGGATGCTGTTGGCCCTCTTGGCCACAAAGACACATTGCTGGCTCATGGTCATCCTGCTGTCCACCAGGACCCCCAGGTCTGTTTCTTCTACACTGCTTTCCAACAGGTCAGTCCCCTACGTTACACCAGAATAAGTGGTGGTTTGGGCTTGCCATATGACCAGCTTAAAGTCACACAGCAAAGAAGCAGCACAATTTGGAATAAACCAGGACGAGCCTATAATTCCTGGTCCTTCTTGGTTGGCATTCTCTCCTATTCCTATGCTTCAGTGTGATGTCTGTACAGCACTGCAAATACCAGCCAGTCCTTCAGCACATAAGACAGGGTTTGCGTTAATGTTATTTTTAGTTAAGCAGATCCTAGTTTTAAATTTGCAATGCCTTCATTTTCAATATTGTGATTATGTTTAATGTTCCATAGGAAGACAAGGGTATTAGTATGAATCAGAAAGCGTAGGCTGTACCACATTGCCTTCTGAAACATCAGCATAGAGCACACAGGAGCTTTACATGGGGAGGAAGCATTAGACAGCTGGACATGTCAGCTGGGTGTGTCATCAGGCAGCTGGTGCGAGGGAAAGGTCAAGAGCACATATACTGTTTACTGAATTTGTAAAATACTTATTACCTAGCTCAGTAAGCAAGGTAGTCTCATCGTCTGCACAAGATAATCCCCCTCCCATCAAGCCCAAGTGCAGAAGGAAGAACAGGAATTCTCAGCCATGTATTGATAGATGGAAATGCCATGATTGCCATGATTAAGGACAAAAAGAGCTGTAATGGGAAGGTTACTCATACATCTAAGCGCACGTCCATGTTTCTCAGGTGTAGAATACAGAGTACTACCATGCACCAAAAGCAGTGGTGCTGTGTCTCTACAGAGAGCTCAGAGGTAGACTTGCTGAGCAGGACATGGTAAGAATGGGTATCTGTGTGTAACGGGTTGAAACTAAGAAACTGCTTTGCTCCCAGGTTTTAAGGGGAAAGGAAACCAAAGCAGTCAGGTC
>JAOXOE010000745.1:13883249-13904650 GCA_028565055.1 Phoeniculus purpureus
TCATCCTGCTGGTTGCCAGGACCCCCAGGTCCCTTTCTCCTATGCTGCTCTCCAACAGGTCAGTCCCCAACCTATACTCTTACTTGGGGTTGTTCTTGCCCAGATTACAGACTCTACACTTGCCCTTGTTACAGTTCATTAAATTTCTCCCCACCAGAAAGGAACATATATACACGTGCCTTTAGTCTGGCAACCATGGACTAATCCATCCAAAGAGCTGATAGGTCCTACTTAGCTGACTTCATCATTGCATCCAGCTGGAGGAGACATGCAGTAGCCAACAAGTGGCTTAAATTCTCGGAAACATTTTAATTACGCTTGTGTATTTCCATCCATAGCCATGAGTGCTATCAAAATGGTAAGAACTCCTCAGTTCCTTGTGCTATTCAGTCTAGAGAAGAGGGAATAACAAACCACTTCTTTGCTTCCCCCAGGCCATGCACTACTGGCACTGTTGGAGGGGTTTCAGTGAATGTGGTGAGGTTAGGGACCGGAGAACAACTGCTCTCTGCAGCACGTTGCCAGGTACCAGCACTGATCCAGGTAGGTGTTCATGCCAAATGTGATGCCTTGCAGAGAGGGAATACTGCTCCTGGCATAGACAGAATGTGTGTTGGGCATATGGCTACAAAAGGGCAGATGCACAGGGCATTTCTCATCTTGGCTGGCTCTTCCAATTTTCCGGCAGCTGTTATTAATATTTGAAAAATGCTACTAGCGAGCTCCATCTGGACTTAGCCAAAATGTCTCCTCTGACTTCCCCTGGGCAGACTCCTACGCCATGTACTTCTTTACTGCCATGTTCAGACCTCCTAAAGCAGAGATGGGGCTGAGAGCATGGGCACCATTTCCTAGGCATGGATTAGAGCAGGCTTGGGGTTGCTCTAACATCTGTTAGCAGGAGTCTCCAACTCCCTGCTTCCTCCCCCAGCCCAAAACCAACATCTGTTCTAGTGAGCATATCTAGCAAAAAGCTGTTCTTGTCTTCACCAAAGAGAACTCCAGCAAGTGTGGAAGGAATAAACTGAACAGAAATCATGCTCTGTAAAATGCTCCCCTTTCCTACTTTGCCTCTTGTGGGTGAAAATCCGTTTCTGCTGATCGCAAGTGCTGTAGGTAGGCAGAAGAAAAGACAGGAATGGTTCCATGGCTCTGTTCTTATAAAGCTGAGGTGGAATTCCAGATTGCTTGCAGTATCTGGAATTGTTTAATTTTGGTAAAATGTTACTATATGGACTTCTTCCCCTTTCACAGTTGCCAATACTGTCCTGGTGTTCCCCAGAAGTTATCATCTTTTCACAGAGACCAGTTGAAGGGATCATAAAATTATACAAATGTGAGCGGTCCCTTCAGGGTGTTCGCAGATATGTGGTATCTCTTGTTCCATCTCTTAGTCCTCCCAGCAGAAATACCTTTACCATGGGCTATTTGCTTTGTGCTTTTGCAGAGTGTCTTTGGCTCACAAGTACAGGGAACCACACAGTACTTACAAGACTGTTTCTAGGAGGTCAGAGGTAACAGTGACACAACAGATGCAAGCTAGCAAGTACAGCGCAGACACAGATTTATCAGGGATGTTAAAGTCACTATAAACTTTACCTAAAACTTGCTGTTCATCCCTTCCCTTTTTCATCTCAGAGCTGTATCTGAGTCCATTACAGACATATCCATTAAACCCTTGGCAGAATCTAACTTTTCTCAGCTAACTGATGCCTGAAACCTGAACACTAACTGCATTGGATTGGAAGTGCCCAGTAGAACCTGAATCGCAGAATCACAGAACATTGGGATTGGAAGGGACCTCGAAAGATCATCTAGTCCAATCCTTCTGCCATAGCAGGATTACCTAGATCCAGTCGCACAGGAATTTGTCCAGGCAGACTTCTAATGTCTCCAGAGAAGGAGACTCCACAACCCCCCTGGGCAGCCCGGTCCGGTTCTAAGTAGCCAAAGTGTTCCCGTATGGGAGAGCAAAAAGACCAAACAATTAGTAATGAGCTCTAAATGAGAATGTGTTGCAGAAGCAGACACTTCTCTCTCTGAAGGAACACCTGGCTGGGAGCAGGGCACCTGATACTGCACCTGGGTGGAAAATGGGTTTCTTAGTCTGTGTTAGTTTGTAAAATTTTAGAAATAGTGATTCTGGAGTAGGATGACATTGGAAATGGAAAAATCCAAAGTAACTAAGCATCTCATGCTGTACCACCTAAGATCCTGGTTTCAGTGATTTTGAAGACACTGACAGTCTATTAGACCAGGAAATGAAACTTCTTGGCAAACAAGTTGTTTGCTAATTTCAGTATTTTGTGTGACTCAGAAGTGTGGAGGGAAATATAGTGAAACTAACCCCTTCTTGTGAACTCCTTCAGGTTGCATAACTGACATTTGCAAATAAAAAGATGTCATATCAGTAATTTTTTGAACATATCCAAAAGAAAAGGCATCAGAAGCTACTGCAGAAACTTTCCCACCCAACATTAATGGCTGTTGGTCACACTGGATTTTCACAATGGTCAGTGTGATGAATGTCTGTTTTCACAGAACGTTAGGGATTGGAAGGGACCTTGAAAGATCATCTAGTCCAAACCCCTGCCACAGCAGGTTCCTCTAGATCAAGTCGCACAGGAACATATCCAGGTGGGTTTTGAATGTCTCCAGAGAAGGAGACTGCATAAACTCCCTGGGCAGCCTGTTCCAGTGCTCTGTCACCCTCACAGTAAAGAAATGCCTTCTCGTGTTTATGTGGAAACTCCTATGTTCCAGTTTACACCATTGCCCTTTTCCTTGGTGTTCCTCCAACTAATTGCAAAATAACTGTGTTCATTTATGAACTTGTACATTTCCACGTCATTTATGTGATCACAGAGCTACACTGGTCTATTTCTTCCTATTTCCTGCTTTCAGCTTCTTGGTGAAAGCAAGGTGATGGAAAAATCCAGCTCTTTGAAATGGGAATGTATCATCCAGAAATCAGTAAAGAAGTCATGCTTCCCTTGATAACATTTTCACACCCACATGTATTCAAAACTCTTAAAATGTTCATTTTGGCTTCTGGAAAGTACATTATAAAGTGAAAATTATGACTACAAAATTAGAAATGTGGCGTTCAAGAATCTGCAGAGCAGTTTGATTTAAATTATCTGCAATTGTCTGTTTTTCATCCTACTGAAAAATAGCATGTCACAGGTTCTTAGGATTTCCTTTGAGTGATGCTAAAAAGCCTTGTATATTACTTATTTTCTCGGTGCACTTTTGAACTGAAGCATTTAGTGTTTGAAAATAAGCACTAAATATATCATAGGTAATTGGAGAAAAGGAGAGATTTTGGGAAAGAATTTGAGCTTCTATGACTGCTTAAAAGTTACAGGAGATGTGATTTTATTGTCTTGATTTAGGAAACTTACGTTGAATTCTAATTGCATTAAATGAGCAAGATATGTTAAGAGTTATGGAAAGTACCAAGAGACAAAATAACAGAAGGCAGTATCTAAGTACTGTGAAGAATGGAACATCCTGCTTAACCAGCCTCTTGTGCTAGCAGGTCATTCAAGGATTTCAGTGGTAACAGTGAGAAAAGATGCAGACCTTTTGAATTTTCAGGAAGCTCTTTATTAAAATGGATGTGACACCTCAGCAGTGTCCAAACAGAAAAGTTGCAAGGATTAGAGGGGGGCAGTAAAGTCAAGGACATGATTCACCGAGGATTGAATGTCCTTTTTTGAGCAATTCTAGCAATTTTGGGGGTTCAAATCTTCAGCAATATATCAGTGATGTGGAAGGCCATGGAGGCTGATCCTCAGTGAAACAAATCTCTGCAGGATAACCTTTAGCAGTGGCTTCAGCCATAGCCTGTAGCTCTGTAATTGTGAAATGATAAGGACAAAAGAAATAAGTGACATCTTATTCTTCTAGAATCTTCTAAAGACGTTTACATATCAGTGCCTTGAAAAGAAAAACTTCATGTTTCCACTTACCCTGTATTGTTATATGAAAACCAGGAGGAAGAGAAGTGCTGTGGCATTCTCTATGTGACCATAAAACAACACATCTGTCTGAAACTGCCCCACTGACCCTGTATGAAACACAAGCAAAAGGAAGTATCACAACCTGGTCAACAACTGAAAACATTCAGAGTTGGTTTTAGTACATCCTTCTTTGAAGCTTTGGTTCTTGGCTACTGAATCACAGAATCACAGAACACTAGGGCTTGGAAGGGACCTCGGAAGATCATCTATGCCAATCCCGCTGCCACAGCAGGATCACCTAGATCAAGTTGCACAGGAACATGTCCAGGTGGGTTTTAAACATCTCTGGAGAAGGTGCACAACCCACCTGGGCAGACACTTCCAGGGCTCTGTCACCCTGACCGTGAAGAATTCCTTCTCCTATTGATGTGGAACCTCCTATGTTCCAGCTTACACTCGTTGCCCCTTGTCATATCATTAGATGACACTGAGCAGGGCCTGGTTCCATCCTCCTGACACCCACCCTTCACATAGTTATAAACACTAATGAGGTCACCCCTCAGCCTCCTATTTTCCAAGCTCAAGAGACCCAGCTCCTTCAGTCTTTCCTCATTACAGAGATGCTCCACTCCCTTCACCATCTTTGTGGCTCTGTGCTGGACTCTCTCCTGCAGTTCTGTGTCCTTCTGTAACTAAGGGGTCCAGAACTGGACACAATATTCCAGATGCATATACCAACTTGGCATAACCCAGCTCATAGCGTTTGTATTGTCAAGAAATTTGCTGTGAAGAAAAAGGAGACGTGAAATAGCAATGGTTCTGGACAAGTGGGTAGCAAGGAGTGTGATGTGAGTTTTTCTCCGTCTCATAACTCAAAATCTTTATGAGATGCATCAGAGTCACTGTAGTGTGCCCAATGTCAGCTCCCTGGACACGTGTGCTATTACAGCTCCTTTCAGTATGGGTTTGTAAGTCCGTAGTGCATAAGTCCCTCTGCTGTGAGAGTCTAAGCCCACAAAGCTGGAAGCCTCTGCCATGGATGGATCTGAACATCTGCCTGCCCCCTTGTCTAGCACAGTGATCTCGGTCGGCTTTTCCCTCATCAGTGAATGAAATTCAAGAGCAGAACAATTGCAGTTTTTCCGGGAGTTGCTTATACCCTCCGAGTTTCAAGTCAGCTCCAAACTTTCAACAAACCAAAACTTTTAGAACCCTCTCTAAATTTATTTCAGCAAAATGCTTAAATCTCTTAAATCTCCCTGTCAGTACAGATTCCCTTTTCCATTGTGTATACATATGCAAACTGTTTAAACCACCAGTTATGTCAAGGATGTGGAATGGAAAGAAAAGTGTGAAGACCATATGTTAAGGAGAAATCTGCAGCCGGCAGTAAAGATTGTGGTAACAGGAAAAGTATCTGAAGTTATGTTACAAGGTAAAAGACGAGACTGTGTCTGCAAAAACAAACTAAAACAAGAGAAGGAGATAAAATACCCGTTACTAGCTAAAGTGATAATACTGTGGTGCCACAGTTTGTTGAAGCATGGTGGTGAGGGAATTTTGAGTGTTTTCTGATGCTGGTATCACACAAAGCTCTCTCTCAACTCACCACATAAAATGTAGCTCTGACCAGGAAACAACCCAGAGAACGAAAAGCGTGAATTAGGAAAACGAGAGGGTGTGTTACTCTGAGAAAGAGCAAGATGTCAGCCACAGTGGGATATACAGCCAAGGGAAGGAATCTCCACGTGGAGCTTTAACACTGGAGAGCAGTAAATAAAAACTTGGAGAATATACTTCATTTGGTATTAATAATGCAGTGCCTCAAGTGTGCTGGATGTGCTTTAAATATTACATGTGAATCCCAGGCCTCTCTTGTAATAATTTTTAAAAATATCCATAATCTTGTCATTTTAACAGCAGAACAAGTTTTCTGGCCTTTTCATCTTTCTTGGTGTATTAGAAGCTGAGAAATGTGGACCTTCTCCACATAAAAATTGCACTTACTGTGATTATTACCTTTGCAGCTGTGCAAGTAACTGTCTGCTTGATTTCAGACAAGCAAAATAAATTAAGGGAGGATGAAGACCCAAGCACAGTAAAGCGTAAGACATAAATATAAGGCAGCTCTTAGGTCAAATCCAGGTTTGGCATCAGCAGTCACAGCTCCAGCCCTTTATGTGCCTGTAAACACCAGGGTTAACTTCATCTATCAATCAAAATCTGGATTGATCAGAAAATAGTTTGAGTCTTTGGAAAACAACATTAGCAGTGCAACAGGATCACTGAATCATGAGAACAAGGTTCCTGTCAACGAGATTTACACTGATTTGTTTCAGAATTCCAAAGAAACATTCCTGTGCATGCAGATGGAGATGACCCAGCTTGGTACAACATATGGAACGCAAAACAGATCTGATTCACTTTCCCACTTCTATAATTTACCCTAAATTAAAGAATAGATAGTAAAGGAATATATGAACAGGAAAAAACAATTAAGGGATTTGTTTTTCTACAGGGAGAAATGTGCACACTTCCAGCTGGATCCCTGGGAGTTTTGAAGTATGCTTGCAAGAAAACCATTTCTTCTTTAGATATGAAAAGATACTTACCCTGTTGCTGTCAACAATACAAGATGGGCAAGTGCCCTGGTGAGACTGCATCTGGAATTTTGTGTCCAGTTCTGGGGCCCACAGTTCCAGAAGGACACAGAGCTGCTGGAGAAAGTCCAGCGCAGAGCCATGAAGATGATGAAGAGAGTAGAACATCTTCTTCACATATTTATGGACATTGATGAGGCCATCCCTCAGTCTCCTCCAAGCTGGGGAGACCCAGCTCCCTCAGCCTTTCCTCTTGGTGGGGGTGTTCCACTTCCTTCGTCATATTGGTTGCTCTCTGCTGGGCTCCCTCCAGCAGCTCCATGTCCTTGAACTGAGTGGCCCAGAACTGGACACTATACTCCAGATGTGGTCTCACTAGTGCAGAGTTAGAACCTCTCTCGATCTGCTAACCACCACCGTTCTGATCCACTCCAGGATGCTGTTGGCCCTCTTGGGCCAACAAGAGCACATTGCTGGCTCCTGGTCATCTTGCTGTCTACCAGGACCCCCAGTTCCCTTTCTCTGCACTGCTCTCCAACAGGTCAGTTCCCGATCTATACTTGTACCTGGGGTTGTTCTTGCCAGATGCAAGACTCTACACTTACTCTTCTTATATTTCATTAAATTTCTCTCTGCTCAGCTCTCTGGCCTGTCCTTTATGTTCCTGTGCAACTTGGTCTAGGTGGTTCTGCTCTGGCAGTGGGATTTGTCTAGATGATCTTTCGAGGTCCCTTCCAATCCCTAACATTCTGTGATTCTGTGATTCTGTGATCTCCCTTATCAGGAAAGGCTGAGGGAGCTGGGTCTCTTTAGCTTGGAGAAACGGAGACTGAGAGTTGACCCCATTAATATTGATAAATATGGAAAGGGTGGGTGTCAGGAGGATGGAGCCAGTCTCTGCTCAGTGGCATCTAATGATAGGACAAGGGGCAAGGAGTGTAAGCTGGAACGTAGGAGGTTCCATATAAATATGAGAAGGAACTTCTTCACAGTGAGGGTAAGAGAGCCCTGGAAGGGGCTGCCCAGGTGTGTCTCCTTCTATGGAGATGTTTAAAACCTGCCTGGACATGTTCCTGTGCAACATGATCTAGATTGATCCTGCTGTGGCAGGGGGATTGGACTAGATGATCTTTCAAGGTCCCTTCCAATCCCCGATGTTCTGTGATACTGTGATACTGTGAAGTGACACGATGCTCGCCTGAGCTAAGGGGCTAGATTAAAAACATATATGGATTTCATTTTTGTTCAATTTATCCCATACCATGCTGGGTGGTAAAGGTCATGGTGAAAGCACAATCTTTCCTTTGATATTATTAAAGCAGTGCTTAATTAAATTAGTCTGGTATGTATTAAAAGAGCGTTAATCTCTGATGGCAGTCCCTTCCCCTCTAAACTAGGTACTGATAACGAGTCAATCTGATACAGAGCTATAATGATTATCTTCTGACTTTCTGACTATTCGGTTTGCTTACAGTTGTACTTAGAGTTTTTTCCTGTTTGATACAATCAACATGCTGTTTATTTGCCTAGCTATCCGCGCTGATAAGTCTATCTACTGAGTGCTGTGGCTGCAGAGCAGCATTTCCAGCATCAATTGTAATCATCCTGCTTCAGTAGTGGTGGGGAGGGAGGCAACACTGGGCTGGGGATTAGGAGAGAAAATTCTCATGTTTGTCCTGATACAGTGTGTAGCTGCAGGCAGGTCGCTTCACCTCCCTGTCCTTCTTCTCTTTTCCTTTGCTTTGACGTGCTTTGAAGCAGGGTTTGCCTCTTTCCTTGTGAGTCTGTGAAGCCTCTAGTGTTTTCCCCTTGATGCTGGCTCTTGATCTTGTAAGAGGGGCCCGAGGGCACTGTGATGATGTTTCTGCTGTGCTGAATGTCCACATGGCAAATGGGGGAGGCTGAACAGGTCAAGCCAGAGGCTTAAACCACACTGGTTCCGTTCAGCACCCGAGTGTAAATCTCATGGATGCCCTTTGCAATCCAACAGGGACCAGGAAGGTGCGTGATGTATCTCTGTTCCATTCTGTAATCTCAAGAGTAGGGTGTGCTAATGAGAGGTTAAAGTCCTCTTTACTCCTTTCTTCTTTATCTGCTCTGAGAATAAACAAATAGGCTGTGAACAGACACACTGAATGCAGAGAAGATTCTACAGGAATCTCCTCAGTGTGGAAGTCATAAATCACACAAGAAATGAGTGTCACTGCCATGGTCTATGTTGTAGGAGGCCTCCTTTAGATAAGAAGCATTCCTCAAGAGATGCTAAAAATGGCTTCCTCTGGCCAGGACTGTTAACACACAACATTTTGCTGTGGAAGAGGAAGGCTCCCTTATTTAAGCTGTCACCAAAGGCAGGAGAGTGCGTATGAAAACTGGAGGAATGGTAGTGCAGAGAAGAAAAAGAAAGCTGGAAAGGAAAAAAACCCCCCACAAAACCCGAGCTGTTAATCATATCCCTATGTTGATAAAATATTTATGAGATCTCATTCAATTAATTAGAATAAACTATGTAACACTGCAGGAAACAAATTGAAAATTTAATAAAGTAAGTTCAGTTCCAATTTCTTCTGAAGAAAGGAGCTAATTATATTTAGTTCTGTAATTATAACTTTAATTAAAATATAATGCAAAATATTTCATGAAGTGAAAACAGTTCTGCATTAGAAAATGGAACCTTTAAGACAACTCGCTCCTCAGACAAAAATTCATAGCACTTTCAAATGAACATTTTAATGCACCTGTTTCTAAAGCCTATTCAGGGTAATTTTGCTAAAAATCCATCTTAGAAATGCTCATTAGGGTTAGCTCTTATTTTAAACATGATGTCTTACCTACCTGCCTCTATCCAGAAATGTTTCTTACTCTGCATTAGAGGTGTGAGTTTTTAGCTCACTGTATTTAACTCAGAGTCACATTCCTTATTTATACTTGTCTGTTGCAGCCTACAGAACTCAATTTTTGTTTAGCAAATAATTTCAGAACACATTTTAAAGTACATCCACACAGCAGCTGCCTTCACCTGGGCAACAAGGGAGGAGAGAGCCTCAGGCAGAGAGATCCAGGCAGGCACAGGGAAATTTGGGTCTAGTGATATAAAATGAGAACACTGACAAAATGACCTTTTGTTGATGTTTTTGATGATGATTTAATAACAACAGAGTCTTCTAGGCTTGTGTGAAATGAATTTGTCTTTAGGACTTAAAAAAATGATTTTACAAATGATTTCTATTGCACAGTTCACCAGGGAGTCTGAGATGAATCTGATGTTTGTTGATTCTCAGAGTTAATCTGAACGTGTTGGAAGTCTGTTTGCATTTCTCCCACTTTGCTGGAGTCTGCTTCAACCAACCTCATACATATTTCCATTTAAGATAGAAACGGGAATTAAACACTTAAATATGTTTTCAAATAATTGCACTGCTCAGTCCTGTTCTTGGTGAAGTAGTCGGAGTCCTGGTCCTTTAACTTTTCTCTAGTTTCCAGTAGGAAAAAGCCAGTGCATGACCTTCGAATCTTGTACTCCATGTCTTTAGCTACCTGCTCTGACTGACTGGCTCAAAACCCATCTTTCCATCCCTGACCTGTTTCTTACATTTGCACGCACATTCTCTCCCAGGCGCAGCTCAAGTTGAGCAGTGGCAACTCCAGACCATCCAATCTCTTGCATACAAGGGAATTTCACAGTTCCCCTAGAGCATCCTACCGGCAACACTTCTGTGTTCTCCACTGCCCACACAGCTGGCAAACACCCACCTGCTGGTCCCTGACCCTCAAGGTTAGCTTCAACAGGATAACCAGTCACCACCATCAACACTTTGCCTGCTAGGGCTCAAACAGCTTTGTTCAATAACCATAAAACTGCTGGAAATATTCCTCTGTCCTTCCCACCTGCTGTTTTTATTTCAGAGTTCTGTGTGTGAAATCAGATCAGTCTTCTACACCAGGCCCATGGCTGTGCTGGGTGGTACTTAGTATGATCAGCATCACTATAGAATAACACTAATTCTCTGCTTGTTGTAGGCTTGTTGTGCCTTTGTGCCTGTGTTGTAGGGGGTTGGACTAGATGACTTTTAGAGGTCCCATCCAGCCCTATACATTCTATGATTCAAACTGTTATCATTAGTGGTTTACTTGATATGAAGAGATTTGGGGCTTTGAATGAAGTAAATTTATATAGATGTTTGTCTGTGTGGGACCACCTCTCCCTGCTAACAATAAAGTCCTTTCTCTCCAAGCTTTCCATGCTGTGCTTTAGTCTCGTGTTCTGCCTGAGTCAGAAGTATGTTCTGCTGTCCTCTTCTGTAGAATAGTTTAATTCCTGCTAATATACAAAGGGAAAAGAGCGCTGATGGAAGCAGCACATGCAAGAAGCAGAAGAACAAAGGAGAAAAGCTTATCACTCTTACCAGTGTTAACTTAAAAGGTGCTTTTTACCTCTGTTCTTTTCTGGCTGCAGAAAGAGCCACAGACTTTGCTTAGCCTTAATGCCAGTCCTAGGGACATACCTTTCACCACCATTATGAGAAGGACCTTTGAGACTCACACTTCAGATCTTTCTGACTTTCACCTGTGTGTCACTGCTCCGAAGTTGCTTAACTATAGATTTTTCAGTGCTAACGAGCACTCCTTCTGTTCTTCCTGAGCAGATCAGATGTAACGAGACTGAGTCAGTTACAGCAGTGTTAATTGAACAAAACAGGAGCCAGAAATAGAAGCATTTGAAGGAAATGCTGGATTGACATATGCTGTTTTCGTACATTTGTTGAACATTATTGAGCATTTCTAGCACAGTAATAAGCGAGTAGGAAAATATCTAGGAGTGTTTATTTGATACAGTTTACATTACACAGCCTGCAATACCGCCAGAGCAGCAGTTTGTGATCTTCCTCATCATATAGTTCTTTTTTTTCCCTCCTCTTTGCCAAGGAACTCGTTATGATCAAAAATGACCGCTGAGTGACCAGAGCTGACATTTCAAAGTCTGTCTAATGAATAAGAAGCACAGCAGCCAAGGGAGTCCTCCCAGAGTGGATCAGAGGCTGTGGCACTATTACTGAAGAAACTGCGGAGTTGACTCTTTCAGTGAGGCTGTGGCAGTAGATGCTTTTATGTCTCTTAGTCTCTAGTTTGTTCTGCCTGGCGAGTCAAGCAGGGTGGTGGCCGTTCATCCTCTACACCATAAACCCCTTTGTCCTTCAGGCCCTTTTTATGATGGAATTTCTTTATTTCAAGGAGAGCAACTAAAGACACTTGCTCAGATCTAGCTCAGTTAATCCCTTTTTGGCAGAACTGGTCTCTAAAAGCTAAAGATCTGGAATGGCTGGACTCATCCAGATGAAAATCAATGCTGAAGTCAATGAAAAGGAATCAGGACATAATTCATGCAAATCAGTAGCATCTCCACTGAAGTTACTAGAATTGCTGCCATGTCAAATCTAAAGTAACACTGTGCTTTAAATAACTTTAGAATATATTAGTTGCTATCAGATGTATAGAGGCACAATATTAATCACATGCTGCTTTGTGCCTGTGGTGCACAGATAAACTCACAGAACTGAATAGGACAAGTCATCTTAGATAAAGATAAATTTTTAAGAAAAATCTTAAAAACCCCTGCAATTGATCAACAATTAGGCTGAAATTAAGTTTATGGGGTTTTTTTTTTTTCCCCCCTAGATAAGGAGAAATACAAAACCTATTCCCTTGAAAGGAAACATTACTATTTAGTGTTTTGTTCTTTCCAGAACAGGTCAAACCTCAGTGGCCCCCATTGCTGACCAGACAGCTACAAGGCCTGAGCATGATGAGGGGAGGATCGGGTGAGCATTTACACTGAGGTGGTTAATATAGAATTACTTACTGTATCTTTGTGATGGTGAGGGAAAATCCTCTAATACAGAAAAGGATTTATCCTGCTTTTCTAAGTGGCTTAAGAGAATTAGGTGTTTGGCTTCAATTAATTAAGTTTGCAGAAAGATGTGGTTTATATTCTTGTTTCTGTTAGTACTGTTGTTTACTGTAGAAACCATCTGTGGGTGAAGATTGTGTTCTGCTGGGTATTATGGTTATGATTTGCAAAGGCGGGGACCCTTCTGAGCTGTTTGCAACCTAAGTATCTCTAATCTAAATATAATTCATTGTGAGGTCTGCCGTGAGTCTAGTGTGCAACTGTTTTCTCTTTCTGTGCATCTCCCTCTGCTCTAATCATCTGCCTGTCTGGTTTATGTAACTTCTACATTCTGTTGTGGCAATGACCCTTTATGGTAGATCTTTACCATCCCTAGAAGAAAAGGGTGTTAATCTCTGAGCAGTACCATCTTGCAAATAAGAATTTAATCTGGAACATACCCACCCCTGTTGTTATCAACGCTCTTATGCATCTAAAGGAAGACTAGTACCAAAGGGAAACACACTCAGTTGTCATACAAGAGATGTGAATTCTTAAATAGCTGCCTGCTCTCTTTCATATTTTTAAGACATAAAGGTTCATGCGGCTTTTTTTTTCCTGCCTATGTTAAATGAAAACATCTTTACTTCATATTCATCATTCTACAATGGCCATTTCATCACCTAGACAACATGAATAAAAGTTATTATTCTTATTCATTAGTCAGTCAGGGAAAAGAGAAAAATTGAACGTTTTAGAACATTTTGCTTTTCTGTCATTTTAGAGTAAATGACACTCCTAAATGATGGCCAGTCAAACCTACAGAATCTATTAGTAACTTGATAATAAGTGTGAAGGGATGCTGGGACCCAAAGGAGTCTTAAAGCGCATTTATCAAGCATGTCACATCATTGCTACTGGTAATAAAAGCATTTTTGTTTTACGCTGCAGCGTCTATAGAGAATAATATTTTTTGTGCTATAGCCAAAAGTGATATTGCTACATTCATCACCCTGTTTGATATGAAACAGCCTAAAAGCACTGGAAATTGGCTGTCATTATTTGTTTCTTCCTTTTTCTTTTCCTAATCAAGGAGCCTACTACAGTGGTGGAAAAAGTTTTCTTCACATGAAGGCACACATACACACGACAATTCTAACACTTCTCCGGCAGAAATCTCACTCTTGGTTTCTAGCACCGGCTTAAAGCTTTGATGTCCTTTCAAGAAGAATATTTAGGATTCATTAATTTCATTTTTCTTTTTGTCTCTCCTTCTCGAAGCAAGATTCAGTGCATTTGGTTTGCTATTACATTGTCTCCTGGTAAAACTTTTGTTGGCTGTAGAGAAAACTTCGTTGGCTTAAGAAGCCCTTCCTCACCAAAAGGGTGATCAGACACTGGAATGCACTGCCCAGGCAGGTGGTAGAGTCCCCATCCCTAAAGGCATTTAAGAAAAGACTGGATGTGGCACTTAGTGCAATGGTCTAGATGATAGTGGTAAGGTCAACAGCATCCTGGCGTGGATCAGAAGGGGGTTGGTTAGAAGATTGGGAGAGGTCCTCCTTCCCCTCTGCTCTGTCCTGGTGAGACCACGCCTGGAATGTTGTGCCCCTCAGTTCAAGAAGGACACAGAACTGCTGGAGAGAGTCCAGTGCAAAGCCACAAAGATGATGAAAGGAATAGAACACCTCCCATATGAGGAAAGGCTGAGGGAGCTGGGACTTTTGAGCTTGGAGAAAAGGAGACTGAGGGGTGACCTCATTAATGTTTATAAATATGTGAAGGGTGGGTGTCAGGAGGATGGAGCAAGGTTCTTCTCAATGTTATCCAAAGATAGGACAAGGGGCAATGGGTGTAAGCTGGAACAGAGGAGGTTCCACACCAATATGAGAAGGAACTTCTCAGTGAGGGTGACAGAGCACTGGAAGGGGCAGCCCAGGGGGATTCTGGAGTCTCCTTCTCTAGAGGTGTTTAAAACTCACCTGCACATGTTCATGTGCAACTTCATTTACGTGATCCTGCTGTGGCAGGGGGATTGGTTTGGATGATCTTTCGAGGTCCCTTCCAATCCCTAATGTTCCGTGATTCTGTGATTCTGTGATGTCAGGCCATGGGCTGGACTTAATGATCTTAGAGGTCTTTTCCAGCCTCAGTAATTCTGTGGTTCTGTGAAAATTCTGGGTTTGAGGACTGAGCTGATGACTTTGGATCTTAGATTGAAAGTGTTAAAAATCTGAAAGCAATCATTTGTCTGTGAAAGTAACAAAATTATTTACTTTCTTCTCTTTATTCAATCTTTTCAATAAGGTAACTTAAACAGAGACACATTACAAGGTGCAACTACTATAGTACTACTGTAGACACCTCTGGTTAAGGGATGCTGTGTACTGATGAAAATACTTCTCCTTCCTGGCATAGCTACTGAAGTCATAAACTAAACTCTTCGGGGAGGATTCTTTCAGTGTGTAATTTTTTTTTTCAGACCTGAAAGACATGGTGAGACCAAGGTAAATATTTCTTGGCTGGTGGCAGTGTGGGAATTCAGTCTGTGACTTTGATAGACTTTGTTCTTCCTAAAAAAGTAAAGCATGCTGGTAACAGGAAGGAAACATTAAAATGAAAAAAACCCAAACACCAAACCAAACAAACCCTTTAAAAACCCCTAGAAAAGTCTTTCCTTTTAGCTGCCTTATTTAGTAGAAAAAAGATCCATCAGTTAGTTTTGATTGATGGGTCAACAAGTCATGACCTTGTGCTCTATGTCCCCTTTATGGTTGCGGCAAATTTGCATGGGAAATCTGGTGCAGTTTCCTACGGAAATATAAGGCTGGGATAGGCAAGTGCTTCACAGGAGCTCGTTTAATAGCAGAGAGGAAAGAGAGCGCATTTATCATATTGAATTCTCTCCCACAGATATTCATCATTTGCATGTAAAAATGCCACCTTATTTTCTCCCTCATAAACCCCGCGTGATATTTTCCTTTTTTCCCGTTGTTTTTATTTCGGTTTGGATTTAAATCTGTCACTTTTGAAAACTTATGCTGTTTAAGCCCCACTGCACTCTGGAAGTGGAAACAAATGGGATTTTGAAGGACTGGAGAAGTTAAAACACTCTGTTGAGTGCGCTTGGGCAGCGTGGTGGATTTTATAATTATTCAAGCCTGTTCTGGGTGGTGAGGTTGCTTTTTGAAAATAAATTCTGCTCTGGCCATTTTTTTCAAACCAGAGAATTTATCATATTGAGTGACTCTGTTAAGATCTGGCAACTCTTATTAACACTCTTCAGCAAAGCAGCCCACTCTTTGTCTGAAACATATAGTCAGGCAAGACTGTTTGAACAGCTAGAGCAACCTTTACACTTCTTAGGGCTGATATTGTGAATAGCTCTCTGCACCTCCTTCACATTAATCTTATTCTGTCTTTATAGTGTGCTGACATATCAGCTGGCTCCACGGGACATGCAGTCCAGTAAGAGTGTGATGCTATGACAACATAATTCAGCATTTCAGAAGTCATACATTCCTTTTTCTCTCTTATTGCTGATTCTCTGCACAGCAATTAGGCATTTGCAAATGAAGCAAGCTGTCACTTTGAGGTCAAATATATCACTCATGGTGCTAATAAATGGTCCTAAACAAAGCAAAATAATTTGTTCATAACACTAATTTATTGAACTCGAGGACTCTCTCTGTGAAGCTGTGCAGCCTTCCAGTAGGTATGACGTGCCTCAAAACACTGGCTGAAATACCCAACAGTTCTGACAACCTGCAGACCAGACTGAGAGATTATAGAATGGTTTGGGTTGGAAGAAACATTTAAGGATCACCTAATCCAACCCCCTGGAGTTAGCAGGGATGTCTTCAAGCAGCTTGCTCAGACCTCTATCCAACATGATCTGGAATGTTTCCGGGACTGGGGTATTTACCACCTCTCTGCGCAACCTGTGCCAGTGTTTCACCACCCTCATCATAGAATGTTTCTTCCTTATGTCTAGTCTGAGTTTGCCCTCATTTAACTTAAAATCATTGCTTCTTGTCCTATTGCTACAGGTCCTATTAAAAAGTTTGTCCCTATATTTCCTATAAGCCCTCATTAACTACTGGAAAGCCACAACAAAGTCCTCCCAAAGTCTTTTCTTCTCCAGGCTGAACAAGCCCAACTCTCTCAGCCTGTCCTCACAGGGCAGGTCCTCCAGCCCTCCGATCATTTTAGTAATACCTTCTCAAACAAACCCTTACATCACCCTGCACAGACTTTCTTCCCTGTTCTTTTTCTCCGACAGCACTTCTCTCTGAAGCTGTTTCTGGCAGAGATCAATTTGTGTGGCTTAAGGGTGACTCTTGTGGGTGCTGTTCTCTGCCCGTGGCTGTTTTCCTGAGCGCTTCCCACCCCTTACTGTGGTGCTGTTTGCCAATTTATTTCTGAAAAGATAATGCATGCATTAGCAGACAGTTCTGCAATAATCATGTCTCAGCAGTTGTCTTTGGTCACCAGTAATGAGAAGAAAGGAACGAGCGAAAGAAAACGCTCTAATTAGTTCCTGTAGATCAGAACACCTCTCAGCTGAAATAAGCAGTGTGTCTTCACAGAGCTAATGTCATTGTGCTGAAATGCGGGCTTTTCTGAGGAAAAAAAGCCTGCAGCATGTTTTAAAGGACAAATGAAACTAATTTTATTAAGCAAAAGAAATAAACTGCAATAGACTGATGAGAGGAAGCTCAAGGTTTGTATCTGTACATCTCAAATATGCTTGTATGTATAATACTACATATTTATAACTCACATTCAGTTTCATATGTTCTGTGCTCTGTGGATATTTCCAGACTGGCTTGCTAATGCTTTTTGCAAAAATTCTTTTGTTTTTCTCGGTCTTCATTTTCTTTCTCTCCGGTTTCAAACATCACTCCCTCTCTTATTGGACTTGAACTAAGCAAAATTATCTCCTTTTGCTTTTTGGTAGTATTTGCCTGCAAGGCTAAAGATATCTGCAAAAAATGAATGGATTTATGTTACAGGAAAGTGCTGCTTCTGCTGCAAGCAAGGAACTTTTCTATGTGAGCACAGTGAATTTGACCAGGAACAAGCCACAGATGTGGTTCTTGCTGACATCCATTGCAAACACCCATCTACCATGTATATGCACTTGCTCATCTACTGATACCCTCTTTAAACAGAAGGGGAGCAGACTAGTGACATTTTCCTGCCCGACTATGGGCATATGTTTATCACTTTTCTTCAGAGCTGTATCCTCTGTTATGAGTCAAAGTAAAGGTTCAACAAGGTCAGCATGTTGTCTCTGACAGCTGTAAAATAATACCTAGGGAGGAGTAGAAGAAGGGGTCTATATATGATTCTTCTCTTTAAACTATTTCCAGACACCAGCTATTCTCAGTAATAAGATTTTAGTAAACCTCAACGGATTTTCATTCCGTGTACTTTCCTGTATTCCCTCAAACCATCCTACACAAATATCTACAAAAGGTTTCCACTCTTTGACAAAAGGTTTCACAGACCACCTGCCTGCTGCAGGTGAATAAACCTATCACTTAGGTTTATTCTAATCCTTGCTCAGAATTTCCCATTTCTCTTTTTTGTTTTGAACAAATTGAAGCCAGCCTATAACATTTTTATGACTTCTTTCATTTTCTCCCTCTTCTGATGGTATCTATGTCTTCGTACTACTCTTACCTTCTCAACCCCATTTTCCTCCAGGCATTCTACATGGAATTAGTAGCCAATAGCTTATGAACATAAAATCTTCGCAAGTGTCTCTTGCTTAGGTGATTCTTCTCCTTTATCTCTAACAGGACATAGGTACTTAAGTAAGGAATGTGAATTCTAGGTCTTTGATGGCTGTCATTTCACTACGACATGACAAAGGAGAACTACTTATTCCATGCGAGTCTGGATTTTTTCTGCCACTGAGTGCATAGGAATTAAATTCTTATCAGGGATTCAAAGACTGTCCTGAGGCTTTTCAGAAAAAAGCACTGGAATGACTCAGCAGCAATGAAATATTCCAGATACAAAGTCAAATGCAAAAGTGTTTCAGCTTTAACTAAAGTCTCAGAAAGAGGCTCCTATCTTAGTGACTGAACTAGGTCTAATGTTTTTCCAGCTGACTCCAACAGCATGTCTGATGTTGCTTTGAGCACACACAATTCTTTGTGACCCTTACAAAGTCACAATGGCATATTTTGCTGTTGTATGTCTTTGTAAATACTGGTGAACTCCTCTAGAGTCGTTCATTTGGTGTTAAGCAACTTCCTACATCCCTCCTCCCCATTTAGAGGACCAATCTTTGGTTATTAAGCTATGGAAAATCTGAGCCTAAATGATTTTGGAAGCTGGTCAAACACTTGACTGTGAATTGTGCAAGACTTAGATGTATTTAGCTGTTGAAAGGGCTAGAGGCTTGTAAAGTTTGGACAGAGCAGTCTTACTTCTTCCAGGCAAGTGGAACGGTGAAGCTAATATAGAGTTCATGCTGGAAGGAAGCAAGAATGAGTATCTCCAAAGTCACAGAATCACAGAACATTAGGGATTGGGAGGGACCTTGAAAGATCATCGAGTCCAATTCCCCCTGCCACAGCAGGATCAGCCAGATCCAGTCACACAGGAAGATAAAGTCCATCATTTCCTACTGGATGTTTGTAGCTACAAGGTAAAGTTTCCTAAATAAATAGGATTGAAGGCTGTTGATCACATTTCATTAATTTATACTAATAACATTATCACTGTATTTATTATCCAGCCTTACAAAGAGTGTTCAATTTATTTGATGGACAATAGAACCAGATGCACCATCTTCTGCTGAAGTTGTGAGTGTTAAAATGTCACTCATCCTTAAAAAGAAAGCTGCTGAACGTTTTTGCGCGTTCACCAGTTTGCTGCAGTCTTGTATTACTTGTGAAACTTAAGTGATGGCATTTCTGGGACAATCCTGAATGCAAGAAACCCAGTGTTCCCATCTTCTAGAAGATTCAGTCCTATAATTAACAACAATGCATAGAAGAGCAATGAATAAGGTACACATTACATTTCCGAGTCTAACTATGAGTTGTTGTGCTTTGAGAGCCACCTAGATTTCGTTTCAGCTGTTTCTATAGCATCTTTGTATTTGTGTACACAATCTGTGTGCATGTAATTGCAAATCAAGGCTGATGAGGGTGGGAGGAATATAGAAAGAGTAATGTTTGCAGGTAAAGAGCTGAAAAAAGGAGAATTTCACTTATCTGGACAGCTCGATTGCTGGGAAAGGCAATACTTGATGGAAGACCCGTGCAAATGTCAGGTAAGAGAGCAATAAATTCTGACAGCAATCAGCGATCTAACAGAAAGATGTCTCTGAAAAGTAAGGTGAAGTTCTACAGCAGCAACATCTTCAGTGGAGATGTGGCAGGTACGACAGAGTAGAAATTGGATGTTTTGGTACAACATTTCTAAAATCTGTCGTGGAACTGGAGAGCAGGGAGAGGAATTGTTAAGCATATTTTCTGCAGATCTGCCAACTAGTTATTTGAGCCAGACATTGTACAGCAAAAAGGGATACAATTTCTAGTGAATTCATTGCTTTTCCATATTACTCAAAGCTTGAATAAGCAGGTTGTCAACTGTAGCTCACAAGGACGGTAAAGAAAAATGGAAGACAAAACTATGACAGGTTGAGGTGCTGGGACTTGAATACAGAAAGGGACATTGTGTGAGCTGAATCTGTTGAACAGAGTCCAGGAAACTGAGATGCAAATGTGTCACCTCTCGGTCTGTCTGCCCTAAGGAACTTACCTAGTCAAAATCATCTGGTACCACAAGAAAGTGCTGTATTACTGCAGAATGTTTTGAAAAAGTAGAGTGTTACACCCTTTCTACTGGAGAAGACTGATACAGATATAGTAGCTCAAATAACCACTGTTTCTACTGCTGCAGTCATTCTTGTATCAAAAATCAATCAAGATTCGTGCTTATCTTTCTGGATAGCAGTTTATAGTGTAGTGAGAAGGCTTCTGTAAATTCATCATGCTTCAAAGACCTTATCTCCTTGTTTAGTCCAATCTCCTAGGTAAGTAAGAGACAGGACAATGCAGTCCTGAAGCTCACAGAGGCTCACAGAGCCTGCTTCCCGAGCTGAAGGAAGAGGGCAGTGTTTCTTCCACTTTTGAGCTTCTTTTTTTTTAAAGAAAGAAAGGAAGGGGCAGTACGAATGAAATAACTAAGGTGTAAATCTGGAGGAGTATTTTATCACATGTAGACATGCTTCAGATGGGCTAAGACAGGAATTCTTAGCCTTGCCCACACAAGGCAATATCAGGACCATAGATCTAAGGAACAAAGCAGAACCTATCTTGGGTGCATTTCCTGGTGTTTTAATTTCAAATCTAGATGCATTTCTATGTGCTCTGTAGGTAACTGTATCTGCCCATATGAATAACCCTGGGACAACTCTTGCCTACAAGTCCAGACGAGAGGATAATTATTTAAAGCAGCTTTTTGCATCAATACTGTGCAGCTTAGCAATGAATGGGCATTGTGTAGATGTTAAGATAAAGGTCAGACTATACTGCTCAATTGTATCAGCACTTAGGAATTCAGGAATATGATCTGGAGCATAGGAGATTCTACATGAATATGAGAAGGAACTTCTTCACAGTGGGGGTGACAGAGCACTGGAATGGGATTGCCCAGGGGGGTTGTGGAGTCTCCTTCACTGGAGATGTTTAAAACCCGCCTGGATCTGTTCCTGTGCGACTTGGTCTAGGTGATCCTGCTCTGGCAGGGGGATTGGACTAGATGATCTTCTGAGGTCCCTTCCAATCCCTAATATTCTGTGATTCTGTGAATCTCATCAGTATTTTAAAAACTGACTCCAAATATAGTGACGCTTAGGGATATGGTCTAGCAGTTAGATAATAGGATAAAGGTTGGACTCGATGACCCTGGAGGTCCTTTCCA
>JAOXOE010000745.1:13908093-13933294 GCA_028565055.1 Phoeniculus purpureus
TGTTCCAGCTCACACCCATTGCCCCTTGTCCTATCACTAGATGACATTGAGAAGAGCCTGGCTCCATCCTGCTGACATCCACCCTTCACGTATTTATAGACATTAATGAGGTCACCCCTCAGTCTCCTTTTCTCCAAGCTCAAGAGACCCAACTCCCTCAGCCTTTCCTCATAAGGGAGGTGTTTAACTCCCTTCATCATCTTTGTTGCTCTCCGCTGGACTCTGTCCAGCAGTTCTGTGTCCTTGAACTTAAGAGCCCAGAACTGGGCACAGTATTCCAGATGTGGTGTCACCAGGGCAGAGTAGATGGGGAGGAGAACCATCTGCTAACCACCCCCATTCTGATCCACCCCAGGATGCTGTTGGCCTTCTTAGACACAGGGACACATTGCTGGCTCATGGTACCTACAAGTGTCTCAGATATGAAGAAATAGGGGCTTAAAAACTCTATAGTAATTATAGAGAAGATAAGACGTGAGGTCAGATCTCTACATTTTAAAGCAATTTTGTCTCCTGTCACGCTGTCACTCATACCTCAGTGATTGGTGCCTAAAACTGGAAGGACCAAGCAAAAAGTATAGTAGTGTGAGCTGATTGTTCCCTGATGTAAAAAGGGAGGGAATTAATGTTTGACCCCTGTGAGCTGACTGGCGCATGTCTGGAAGTATGAGATTTAATTAAACAGATGGTAGCATACATTACTGCTTTAGGAATGTGATTAATCATTATAAATGTTCTAGGTCCTTTAAAAGAATGACTGAAGCATCTGGCTAGCCACGCTGAAACAGTGCACACCCACCTGACAGGAACCTGTCTCCATAACGGAGATGATACTTGTGTTTATGTTAATTACTTTGCATCTTTATGCATCACTTGAACGGACAAATGCTGGCACATGCCTTGAAATAAGGCAGATTCATTCTGAAGTTAGACTGCATTTAGTTTATATTTATTGTTGAATTTTTGCATCTACAAAAAGCATGAAGTGAAAAAGAAATCAACCTTAACCAACCAGTTTTCAAGAAGCCTGGAGGGGAAATTGGATGTAGACTTTTAGACTAGGAAAAGGCAGAGTGCCTTTGCCTGTTAGGGGGGGTTCTTTTCCTCACTGTTAGGAACCATACCACTGTGACTCCCCAGCAAGTCCACTAACCATCCTGACATGTTCCAGCTGACATGTTCACCAACTCATTTCGAAATAGCCCTTATGTTGCACACACATGTGATCCAAATCTATCAGCAGTCAATGAACAGAAGAGCTGCCTGTCAGATATTCTCAGCTTCTCGTGTATATCATCCTAACACTCACAACCCCAGACCAGCTGTTTTAGCAGTGTTCCTCATGCAGATGCTTGGCAAGTACCTGACAACTTGCCAGTTTTTCTGAGGGGACAGAGCACGAACTCAGGAGGAGCTGGCTAATGCCACTCAGCCCCTTTTGGTGGGTGCCTTTCTTTGGGTGGTTATGAGCGTGGTGATTTATTTGCTTCAAAGAGATATTATATTTTCTAGTCCTCTATATTTATCCATGTTCTGTCATTTAGTTCCATCTGCTGCACATGGGAAATGGAGTCTTTATTTTAGAATCCAGTTCTTCAAACTGCTGTTCAGCTTGAGGCTTTCGGTGATTCTGAGTGCTCTGCACTGCACAGAACTCTGTTTTAGGCTGGTCTCTAAAGAGCTTGCCTCTAAACAGAATTCATTTGTGTTCCCCAATTACATGTCATGGGCTGATTTCCAAAGAATACAGCAATCACACAGGAGGTGTTTGATGCCTTGCAGGGTGGGGAGATCCCCACGAATCTCTCTGTGGTTCTTCTTGGCAATATTTCAATCATGCTCAAAGAAATAAGGGATGAGACCAGCTTGAGGCTGAATGACAGCCATGAAATCGTTGGCCAGTGTTGCAAAACCATAAACTTAACTGATAACCTAACTATATACGTTTCCATGCACATTTGCGTTTGCTAAAAGTCATGTTAGGAGACAAAGACACGCAGACAAGCCAGATTTCTCTGTTTCTCTTGTTCAGCAGATCAATGGATTAATACTCTCTATCATTTTCATATGCCTCTGAAAGGCTTACAGAAATAAACTTACTTTAGAGGATTACCTTCTAGTTTCTGTGCATTTATAAATGCCATCTGTTCGTATCTGAGATCTGGGTGTTATGGTAACCTGAGTCTTTTAAACCGGAGCTAATTGCAGAGTACATGCCCATACCCATGGAACGCGTATGCGTGTGGGAGCACAATGCTGGCGTGAGGATGGTCTCAGGGAAAATCCAGAATATGGGAAACCTCTGAAGAGATCTTGCCAGCCCCAGTGGTCTGGCTGGAAGCAAGGAGATCCTCTCCTCAGCAAGCCCAGGAAACTAGGAAGGCGACCTGTAAAACTCTTCTCTGTTGATGGAGTATATCAAACTTCGGGGAAAAGATGAGGGCAGAGTGGAATCCTCTGTGCTGAAATTTTCTTTTTCATGTAAACTTTGAGATACAATGTGCTATTCAGTGTGAAAACCTTACCTGCTCAGTTCATTTTGTCAGTACGAAGAAAAGGGAGGTTGTAGACAGATGGGTGTTGGGCTCTACTCCCAGGCAACTAGGTGATCCTGCTGTGGCAGGGGGATTGGACTAGATGATCTTTCGAGGTCCCTTCCAATCCCTAATGATTCTATGATTCGATGATTCTATAAAATAACTAGTGATAGGATGAGAGGCAGGGCCTGAAGCTGTGCCAGGGGAGGGTTAGGTTGGATGTTAGGAAGCCCTTCTTCATGGAAAGAGTGATCAGACATCGGACTGGACTGCCCAGGGCAGTTGTGGATTCCCCATCCCTGGAAGTGTTTAAGGACAGACTGGATGTGGCCATTAGTGCTGTGGTCTAGCTGATTATGGTGATATTATGTCATGGGCTGGGCTTGATGACCTTAGATGTCTTTTCCAGCCTCAATAATTCTGTGATTCTGTGAAATGTTCTTAATTACTGTGACCATGGAGTGAATTCGAATCATCATGCACATAACTTTGTCTGCATTTACTGAACTTCCTCGATTATTCTTTATAGAAGTAATTTGGCATATGGCCACAACATTATCCAAATAACTTTTGGTCTTAAAATTATCTCTCAGCATCTGGCTGTGTAGGTCTAATAAAAGTTGATAAAAGACTTTCACAAAGTTAGACAGGTACACAGCCTCATTCCCTATAGTTGACTGTTGTATTATCTAGTATCCTGCTACTGTTTTCCTGCTCTGTGCGTCCATTAATTATGGATCAATTGTTCAATATTTTAGGAACTCAGGTGGTGCCTGGGCTACTGAGTTGTGAAATTAAAGCAATGCCACAGTGATCAGGGAAGAACATGCATTTACTTTAGAACCATCATCCTATGACACTGATATTCCTAGGACAAAAGCATTCTCTTCAATCAATAATTAAGCCAATTTGTATGAATATCTTTTTCCCCACACTGCTTCTAAATCCTCTAGCATGACGTCTATCAAGACCTTCTCTCTGAGTAAGAATCTTTCCACGTTTTCTTAATGGCCCAATCAAAATCTGAAAGCCACATGCCTGTTATCACCTTAGGCACTGGGCTCTGTATTTTTCCTAAATGAAGCAGAGCACAATTACCAAATGAACAAGTGTTTTACAAAGTGAACCTTGTAGCTCAGTAAAATTTAGCCACAGAGGATCAGCTTAACAAATAAAGTATTAATTTGCTATTTGACATGCTAGAAAAAGTGTCAAACCAAAATGAGTGCAGCAGCTTCTCAGCTTCCCCGCTCCAGCTGGGAGCAGGAGCAGCAGCATTCTCCAACACATTGCTTGTTTCCGATTTCACTTAGATTCCTGTAATATTTAGCTGGTTAAGTCAGCTCCTCTTTACCTCTGGGGAGTGAAATTTCTGATGATGTCTTTTGTTAGTAAAAACTGTTTTCTCTTCAAAAATATTCTCTGGTGTAAGAACCTGAATAAAACTGAAACCAAATATTTACAGTAAGTGAAAATATGCTAAGAAATAAAGGTAATGACATGTTCTTCATTGCCTTACCCTTTGTTCAGTCATCTACATCAACCAACTGAAGAAATTAAGCAAATTGTAGGAAAAAAAAGATCTAACACATTCCAGCTTCTTTGCATGGGGCTGGAAGAGAAATGAAGCTGATAGTGCTTTCAGATACCTGTTATTTTGCTCAAGTGCCAAGTCTTAACAGGGTGCTGTATTCAACACCTGGACCTCCTGGTATCAACTGCCATATTGTCAATTTTCCTCAAGAATTCAGTGCAAATTCATGTTTTATATCTAGGTAGGGAATGTCTGCATGTATGTCACCATCAGGCTGAAAGTGGTGGCTGTCTCAGCAATTCGTTGCATTTATCCTGAGCCTGTGATGTGTGACAGACTACACAGATTGCCACTGGATTCCTAGAAGTGCTTGCAAGTACAACCTGTGCCATTAACCCTGGGAAGGGGAGCAGCAACGCTCATGCTGCTGAGAGCCAATCTGCTGGTGTCAGAATTGCTTAAAGCCTCAGCAAAACAGGTGCAAGCCAGCTTCTGTCAAGATTTTCTCTGGGTCCATTAGCAAATTGCTGCTTCTGTGCTGTGTAGCAAAGGGTCATTCACATGACCCCCCTGAGGCTGCCTTGGGCATCTCAGCAAAGTGCTGCTTAGAGCTCTCAAAACTGAGAGCCCAACCGTCCTCTGTAGTTAGTGAAAAAAATATTAAGGGCTTCTAGCTCATTCATGACACAGAAGTTCGGTATCCAACACTGAGTGGGTCAAAACTCTCTCAACTCTCTAAATCGTCCAGTTGCACATTTTTCATGGTCAGCTCTTGACAAATCTGTCAGCCTTCAAAAATGTTTTTCAGGTTTCAGTCTTAGAAGTGCAGTTTAAACTTCTGACCCAGAAGGCCAGGCTTAAAAAAACCGTTGACTTTCTTCTTTTCCTGCTATTCCCAGCATCATAGAACATTAGGGATTGGAAGGGACCTTGAAAGATTATCTACTCCAATCTCCCTACCAGAGCAGGACCACCTAGACC
This sequence comes from Phoeniculus purpureus, assembly GCA_028565055.1. Taxonomy (NCBI): domain Eukaryota; kingdom Metazoa; phylum Chordata; class Aves; order Bucerotiformes; family Phoeniculidae; genus Phoeniculus; species Phoeniculus purpureus. The sequence continues at coordinate 13,913,146 of JAOXOE010000745.1, forward strand.
AAGTCACACAGGAACATGTCCAGGCGAGTTTTAAGTGTCTCCAGAGAAGGAGACTCCACAACCCCCCGGGCAGCCTGTTCCAGTGCCCTGTCACCCTCACTGGGAAGAAGTTCCTTCTCATATTCATGTGGAACCTCCTATGCTCCAGATTATATTCCTGAATTCCTAAATGATGATATAATTGAACAATATCCTCTGACCTTTATCTTAACATCTACAGAAAGGCTGTGGCCTAGAAGTTTGTGTTTTAAGCTTATTTAGAAATAAAAACAATTTCTTGACTTTCCATTTGGTTTCATTTGTTTCTCAGAGAGGAGATCCCGACCTTCTGTGATGGGGAACATCTTCTCTCATATGGTCTGTGAAAGGGGTGAAGTATATCAAATGGAAGCTCCAAATGCTTCTTTTTGTGTTTCTTGTTTAGGTTTTAGCATTTTGAAAGGCACAAAAACTTCCTTCAGGGTGGTGGATTTTTCATGTAAGCAGACTACAGTGTTGTGCTGTTTTGGCTGGGCTTGTGTACATGATGGTGTCAGAGGTTCTCAGAGAGTGAGAAGCAGCTCACTCTCAGTGAGTGAGCAGCAACAGCGTGTACCAGGAATTCAGAGCAACCTTTTGGTATGTATGGCTTGACATAGAGTTAGTGTAGAGAATATTTTTATGGAAAATCTTTAACTTTTGAAAAAGCTCAGTTGGAAAATCAGTTTGTTTGGTTTCTTCATTTAGAATGAAGAGGTAAAACTTCCCTTAGTTTACTTTGAAAGGTTCAGCCTACATAGTTTTTCCTATTCCTTCCAAAAAGTACTTCTCAGGCATAAAGCTGCCAAAGGTAGTGAGATGGTATCCTGTCTGTGTGGTTATTCATCCATTGACAAACTGCCTACTGTTGCCAGTAGATTTATATGGCCATTTAAAGAGAAAAGTCAGGACTGCAGACTGGACAAGAGCACCATAATGTGCTATTTCTCCATCTAATGGAAATGTCAGCTTCCTTGTCTGCTATTTGTTTTGCCCAAGAAATTCTGTGCCTTTGAATGGGACACGTGTTTTATATAAAAAGGGGTCTTGTTTTTTTGTGCTAATAGAACATTTTTGAGGTCTTACCTCTCTAACTAGGGTCAGTCGCATTCTGAAGGCCAAATCTGTCCATCATCATCAATAGCCACACTAAGTGTCCATGTGTGGAGGTCTCTGGAGAGGGATAGAGCATTTGTTCAGTCCCATGGTCTGGCTGGAAGAAGCACCAATGAAATCTAGCCCAGTCCCCTTCAGGTTTCAAATGAATAATATTCCTGAAAAATACACCTTCAACATCCTTCCAGAGTGCAGAATGATCCCATGGATAACTTTGCCCAAATCCACTCCCAAACCTAGAATTTGTCTTGCAGCACAGACACAATAGAATCACCTGAAATCTATTGTTTGGGAAACAGGGATTGCAGTCTCAGAAAGGCTCTGTCTCTGCACATCAGTTCTGCAGTTCTTTTAATGGAGCCAACAATATCAGCCTTAGAAAGCAGCTACAGCAATTTAGCTTAGCTATTTAGTAGGAAGTATTATTAACAGACTTTTTCTGGCAGCCAAACAGGGATGACACTTTTCCCTGCTCTATATTAAATGAGCGATTTTCCCTTTTTTCATGATGAGTAGGAACAGTGCTAGCAACAACGGCAAGCGTGCTTCCTGATCGCTCTTTATTTTCTTTCTAACTTCAGAACGCATCACTTCAGGGCCTGCGTATCGTTCACTGAATTGCCTCTGTTTGCCTCAGCCCCTGCCTGCTTTGTCAGCGGTCTGGGATCCAGCCGGTGACATTTCTCACTCCTCGTCTCTTAGCTCACAGTGCTAAGTCCAGCCCACACACTCTTGCACACCTTGCTGCAAAGTCTAACGATAGAACTGTTCAGCTGCGCAATACTCATAGCAAGAGGGGCAGGTCTTGAGAAAGAAAATCAGACCAAAAGCAAGCTTACCTCAGATGTTGAAAACAGTTGGGGAAGGACTTGATTTCAATTTAAAGGGTGTTCGTGCTTTGCCAGCTCTGAAGTGCAATGTGTGGTAATAAGAGATGATTGTGTCGCACAATAGCCTGAATATAGTCACTGAAGCGGGGTGAAATTTAAGAAGTTTGCTTTATATACGGTGTGATGCAATGATTTCTGCCGTGCTTACAGGCATAAATTAAAATAGCAATTCATTGCACTCCAAAACAGTGGAAATAGTTAAGGCTGCAGGTAGTGCATAAATAATCAAACCAGAGCAAATCTCACGTTCTAGAGGCTGTGTGCATTTTCTACTTTATTTATTAGTTTTGGTCTAGACCAGAATAGACTAGACTAGAAATAACGATCCACCTGCTCTGAGCACCCTGCCAATTATTTCATTCTACAAAATGTGACATGAACAGCTCGCTGCTTCTAGCAAAGTGCAGTACCCACTCAGACATTCCTACTCCTCCTTTTCCTGTAGTACTTCAATTCATTTCTCTCTCTCCCTGTGCCAGGTCGCACAGATGAATATTGCAAGCACCTCTGATAGATGCAATAGCAAAGCATTCTTTTCTTCTCCTCTTTTTTTCAATGGAAAGCAGGGAATGTTGCCTAAAGTGCAATGAAAATGCTTTGCAGTGTCTGTTTTTAGAAGCAGGGTTGTAAATCATTAGGCTTTTGTTCCTTGCTGTTCCTCCTGTTCCCCCTTCTTTTCTGTTTAGCTACTTTATGTAATTCTTTGACCTAACAACTTCTCTTTGCTCCTTTCTATATTTCAACTTACTAAAACTTGAGAGGATGAGTAGCAATGTTGCTTTCAGTCAGAGCAAGGTGAATGAAAACTACTAAGTTTCTATCTATTTAACTACCATGTCTTGGTTTGTTTGACCCTCACTAGAGGTTAAATAGTAAATAATATATTGTTGTGAAAGAACTAACACCTTAACAGTCAACATTTTTAACAGGTGATGTTATTTAGATACAGACCCCCCAAAAATGATTGGTTTTCCCAGACACATAAGAGCAATTCTGTGTCACAACAGCTGTGAACCCATAGATGAAACTTAACACCCTGGAAATCAGTGGCAGGACTTCCTGGAGAGTGACTACCTAGATTTTCAAACAAATTAATCGTCCAAGCCTTTGAAAAACTCAAATCACTCACAATGTCATCTCAACATACAGATGGTTTTCCATCTGTAATTCTTTTTAGAGACAGCAAACTAACCCCATGGCAGTGAGAGCATAATATAGCAAAGGACTGCTGAAAGAATTTGAGACTCAGGTGCCCATATACATGATTTCTCCTTCCACTCCTGCTACAAGCATTCATACCTCATCTGTCTCCCCACAACTGGGTGTAAGGCTGCAGACACACATTTATCTTCTGGAGCATCTGTGCTGCTTAAAGAGGTTATGCTCCCATCCTACACCCATCTGTCTCCTCTTCCTATTGTTTTCATGAGTCAATTGGGATCCTCCAAGTCTTCCAGCTGTCTGTCCAGACCTCACTGCTGTTTGCAATAGCTACTCAAGACTGGGGAACAAAGTAAAAAATAAGAAATTCTTTACTGAAACGGAAAAACAATATTTTCACTTTTCTAATCAAGGACAACAAGTGGAAAGAATGAGATGAGTTGTTTCAGCCTGAAAGCCAAGAGAAAATGCGGATTTCTCATTGACCTCACCTTCTCGTTTCCTTCATTTTTTATGTAACAGAACAACTATCATGGTGAATGCACACTGCATTTCAGATTGCTCTGAGTCATGCTACCCACTCCTTCTCCAGTGACTGCTCAGGATTCCAGGAGACAAAAGTGTCTGCATACCTTCCCCTCTCTATCCCACTTCAGTAGGGATTTCTCAGGCTTCAGTACAATGTATATTGTACAGTCTCTGAACTGACACTTGACCATTAGCAAAGCACAGAAATAAATCTGAAGATGACAACATCTGACAAAACATTAATAAAAACGCCTCCTTCCCATACTGTGATATCTTTTGATGAGTCTTTGCATTTTCTGAGCTACAGCAGATGTTGCCTTTTCCCTTCTGGCCCCTCATAAGCCCCTGCTGTAACTCCTGAGGCTTGGCTGGCTGCTCCCAGCAATCTGCCTCTGTGGGTGCTGCAGGCTCCTGTTGCCCTGCTGTGCACAGCCCCTTCCTGTTCCCCACATGCTGTATTCCTTGAAACCTCTTTCTGGTCAGGTTTGCTTGTTCCCTTATTTGGAACAACGTTCCCCTTCCCAAATTGGCCACCTGACAATGGTAATGCCCCTTTCGAAAGATCTTACTGCACCGATGCTGTCATTCACGGTAAAACTGTAAGCGTTCGCTTAATCAAAAGATGTTGTATGGCCTATTACGTATTAATAACATTGATGTTTAACTATAATTCAGTGAGGGCTTTGATCTATATCTTGCCTTATATGTTTCATTAAAAGGCTGAAAAGTGCTTCTGCATTTCTAGATCGTTTCCTTCCATTGTTTCGCTAGCAGCAAACAGTGAGTTGTTGCTCCCAAGTATCTGTGTTTGGATGCAAAACTGTGTTTGAAATGACACCAAGACCTCCTTTAAATACACTTGCAAATAAGAGGAGATTAAATCCAATTTATGGATGCGGGTTCTGAAATGCTGTATTCAGTGCCCTTTAAGCATGGCAATTCTACACTGTTGAGATTCCTTAGAGATACATTATGAGGCTAAGAACTGTGTAAAGGTGAACTTTATTAAATAGGTTCGTTATAATGATATTTCATAGGTTTGGGCTCGTGATTAATGGATTGTAAATTTATACTTTAAGACTAGAAGAACATGATCATATAAATAGTCTTATTGAAGTTAACGGGGCTGTTCTTTGAAGAAAAATGCCATTCAGCAGAACACTTAAATGTATGCATAGCTCTAAGCATATGTTTAAGTTCAAATGAAGTCAATCTGTTTGGTTTTAAGAGGGCTTGACTGTGCTTGCATTCCTTGAAACATTTATATTCATGTATATGGTGGCTGTTGCAGTAGCCTTGAGATGTCATGAATGATTTAAAAACAATAAGCTTTCTAAGCACTCATGACCATTAGGGAAGAGAACTACTATGAGTTGGCAGCCAGGTTAAGGCCTCTAACATTTTGTATGTTTATTAAAGTCTCATATGTATTGTACAAATGTAAAGAAGACAATTTAACTTCTGACCCATTGCTGAAGACCAATCCCTACTGCCCCATGTTGCAGATAAAAAGTTGCCAGAGTGCAGTTCAAGAATCACAGAATGACAGAATATCAGAGATTGGAAGGGACCTCGAAAGATCATCTAGTCCAACCCCCCTGCCACAGCAGAATCCCCTAGACCAAGTTACACAGGAACATGTCCAGGCAGGTTTTAAACATCTCCAGAGAAGGAGACTCCACAACGTCCCTGGGCAGCCTCTTCCAGTGCTCCCTCACCCTGACTGTGAAGAAGTTCCTTCTCAGATTGATGTGGAACCTCCTTTGTTCCAGCTTACACCCATTGCCCCTTGTCCTATCACTAGATGACATTGAGCAGAGCCTGGCTCCATCCTCCTGACACCCACCCTTCACATATTTACAAATATTAATGAGGTCACCCCTCAGTCTCCCTTTCTCCAAGCTCAGGAGACCCAGCTCCCTCAGCCTTTCCTCATAAGGGAGGTGTTCTACTCCATCGTCTTTATAGTTCTGTGCTGGACTCTCTCCAGATGAATGCTGGTAAGGATTTGCTATTTCTAGTTTTTCTGCCTAAAGATAGAGAAATTTGTGGATTTGCTGTAACGTCCCTTGGATTATTTAAAACTCTCCTTCCCCTCCTAGATAATAATATTATCTTATGGAAGAACGGGAAAGATCTGTGGTCATACTTCTCAGTAGTGGGAACGGCATTGGATGATGAGGGAGCATCGCTTACACAGCAGCCACTTCAATGCATTTCCCTTATAGAAAAAGCTTCTCTGTAGAAGTGTAGTTTGAAGGCAGAAGTTAATTTTTTATATTTCTGTAACAGACATCTAATATCTTAATTACAAGAAACTGATACAGAACTAACAGGAACACTCTACATTATTAAACAAGGGTATAGAGGTTGAATGTATTTTTTGCTTTATCCACGTAGGAATAAGCAAAGGGAAACTTTTAAAGTAAGCATTCCTAATCTAAATCTCAAGGTCCTTATCAGAGGTAATCTATCAATAAATGCAAAACAAACATCACACTTAATCCCCCTGCTTCTTCAGTGTATCTGTAGGTTACTTGTCAGCATAATCACATACTCCACGGAGCATCATTTCCCTGACTGAAAGGAAATCATCCTGTAACTTTTTTCTCCCCTGGTTTCCCAAACTAATCTTTGTAAGAAACTCTTTACTGATCTGCAGCTACCACTCTCTCCAAAACTGAAGGATACTGCTAGTGTCCTGTTGGCCTCCAAGGTCCAGTTCATGCCTTAAATTGCCCCAAAACATACTGACTTTCCTGAAGTAAGGAGTTTCATTGACATGAAAGAGGTGCTAGGGTTTCTTTGGCCTTAGAATCCTTTTATCTAAAGTAAGAATAATGAATAAAAGAACAGCAGCAGTAAAATCTGATTAAATCTGGCCCCTTTATATTTGAGCAAACCTTCCTGGACATCATTTTATATCACAGAGATTTGTCATACTTTTGGCACTGACCAGGTACATTCATAAAAATAGAGGGAGGGTGCATAACCATACAACCCAGCGTCCTTCCCTGCCATATCTCATCTGTAGTCTGATCTCTGCTATCTAACACTTAATTGATGTTTTCTTGAATAACAACATTCTTATTTGCATAAATGGGCTGATGATCTGACATTTTTTTGAGTTCTCTTCTACAAAGACAGATTCCTATCACTGAGTTTTGTGCCAGCCATGAAACGGTGCAATGCAGAAGAAATTCGGCAGCGCCTCTTTTTAAAGCCGTGTGTAGTTATGTGTGAATTGAAAATAGCACAAGTCCTTATCTTCCTGTTGGTATTGAGATCCAGTACAATGGGTAAATGTTGATTAAATGTCAGATGCACTACACTGGGCAGTGCCTTAATCAGTTGTTTCTATGTATTCCAAAAAGAGATGCATACTCGGAATTAAAAGCTCTGGGAAAAAGGAAGGAAGGAAGGACAGTAGTAGTCTTGTCAATAGGATGTTGAGAAATACCAGAAGTCTCATTCAAACATTTTCAAGCTTTTGTATGGCAATGTGATGCAGGGCTTAGAAACATACACTATCAGAAAAGTAAGCTTTTAATATTGCTGTTCTGCTCCAGTGAGTGGCAAACTTGTATGAAGGTTTGTGTTTGTCACTCAAGGACACACTATAAAACCTGTTTTAGGAATAAATTCTGCTCCCTTTGGCAAATTCCAGCCTGAACTCTGAAAGTCGTGTTGCAAACTTTCTATAGAGTAGGATCATAGAATCATAGGATTATTAATGTAGGAGAAGAAATCCCTGATTTTCAAGTCCAACCATCAACCCAACCACACCATATCCACTAAACCATGTTCCCTAGTGCCACATCTACTTGTTTTTTTGAACACCTCCAGGGACAGTGACTCCATGACCTCCCTGGACAGCCTGTTCCATAGGCATTGACAATAAAGATAATCTCCTTCTCTTCCTTGAAATAAAAGAACATTTGTTGTTTAGAGAGGCATTTCTCTAGTTGAGCTTAGTGTGGGTGTTAAGGAATAACAGAAACTTTTTAAATTATAGAGCTAATTATCTACATTCAGCTGATCAAACACTTTGCACTCCCAACTGTGAGCACAACTCACCACATCTGTTGGTTCCTCCCTGGGTAAGTCTTTGCTGCGCTTGCTGCTGTGAGTGTTATGGAGTGGAGACACTCCAAAGGCAGCATTAAGCTAACAAGCCTTGGATTTGTTAGCATGACAGCACAAAGCTTAGCGGTGGCTTTTTGCCTGGGATCTTACCCAGTCACTTGCTGGGTATTGGAGCCAATAGAGAGTTAAAGGGTATTGTGGGGCTGGGCAGCTGCAACTGCTTTCAGCTGTACAATCTGATACCTATCTGCCCTTCACAATCTCTTTCCTCTACTGTCATTTTTTTTAAAGTTACTTTAGTTATACAGAGAGCTCACTGGAGCTACAGATTGCACTTACTGTTCTTAGAGGGCAAAGGGATAACTGTGAATTGGCAAACCATCAAATAGGGGAAAAGCCTAAGCAGTCAATGAGGTAGTTTATCCTCTATGAAAAAGTTGAGTATCCTTGAGTTGTAGCTAAGTGAAAGAGGAAATGTGGTGAGACTGGTACAGTGTTCCCCTGAGTACACTGTATTTTAATTAATATTTCATATTAAAAATCTCCTTTTCTTGCTTAGATCATGAGCACTCATAGAGTTGGAGACTATGTCCAGTGTGCTCATCCTCGCCTGTCACATGGATGGACCCTGTGAGGTTTTTCCTAGACTGTTCTAGACAGCACGAATAATCTCTCTGCAACCACAGAGGTTTCCACAGGCAGCAGAGGAAACACTGTCCCCCCTGTGCCTTGGGAAACCCTCCACTCTTATCTCCTGTGCAGGCACTAACTTGTGCTGTACATCCAGCTTTAACTGTGCATAATAATAGTAATAGAAAGGCGTTTGTTTTTCTGTTTCATAGCTGTATGAAGCTTCCCATTCTCTTTGCAAGCAGAAGAGAAGAAGCAATTGAATCCTTTTTGTGCAGCCTGGTGCCGTTTTTCACCTTTCAGGATCAACAATTCTCAGCCCATTGTTTAAAAATCCCTTGTTCTGGTTCTGTTTGCAGCGCCTAAAGAGCCGGCTTTCTCTGACTAACAAAAAGCTTCTCTTTATTGTTATTTTTCCTCCTCTGAATGAGAGAATAAGGGCAAGCAATTTTTGATTTAACCTCCCGCTGCTGAGTTTTTGAATTTTCAAGCACTAACAAAAGGGCCCGTGTGTTTGCAGTGCTGCAAGCTCTGATTAGACTACGGCACAAACTTATAAAAATCAAACGCAGGCAGAGAATAGCAGGCGAGAGATATGTGGCTCTCTTTAACTGCTGCCCTTCTATAATAGAAATTGAACTTTCTCAAGAAAACAAGCTGTAAAAAGAGACTGTTTTACCAAGTCTTAGTCTGTATCCATTTTTGATAGATTTAGTTAACCTACAAGGGAGCAAGAGTATTGACATACATCACTTTGAAAAATGCCAGCTGAACGAGATATTTTTGTTTCCTGGGTTACGCGCTGAAGCCGTGTCATTTGTTCTGATTTTTTCCTGTCCCTGCTAACACACTCTGTTCCTGTATTTTACGATTTTATGTTCACTCTCTGAACTACCCCAGAGACATTGATCATATTTTTTAGTGAGTGAACAGTATGTCAACCAGCCTGGGTGAAACTCTCACTTTTCTTCCTATTTCTGTAATTGTTTGGACTAGAAATATAATTAGATGAGCACAAACATCAGACCGAAAAGCCTCAAAATATGGTATATAGGTTTTGGTGGGAAGACTTTTGGTTCCATAGCTTTCCTCAGCTAACATCACACACGAGAAAGAGTTGACCCCAAAGGACAAAACTAATGAGATTAGTTAAGTTTGGGTGTTGCTGGAGTGGCATTAATCACTGCCTGGTCATAGAATCACAGAACATTAGGGATTGGAACTGACCTCAAAAGATCATCTCGTCTAATGCTGCCAGAGCAGGATCACCTAGATCAAGAGCCACAAAGATGATGAGGGGACTGGAACATCTCTGTGATGAGGATGATGAGGGAGCTTGGAGAAGACTGAGGGGTGACCTCATTAATGTTTATAAATATAGAAAGGATGAGTGTCAGAAGGATGGAGCCAGGCTCTTCTCAGTGTCATCCAATAGTAGGACAAGGGGAAATAGTTATGAGCTGGAAGAGAGGATGTTCCACACAAATATGAGAACGAACTTATTCACGGTGAGGGTGCTGGAGCACTGGAACAGTTCTGTGACTTTTGTCTCTCTCTCTCTCTCCCTCCTGGAAGGATAATGACTATTAAGAGAAGGAACTTTTAGGGATTTTGAGTCTTCCAAACTGTCTCCTGAGGTCTCTCATTATGCAGACTCAGGTTTGGGACTTTAAGATTCAGTTCTGTTAAAATTCAGGGCACGACCAGGAAACTGAAGCAGTTTAGACAACACCACCACTGTTTTTACTTACAGCTCGTTTGGTGAAAAGATTTTGGGTCAGGTTTGCCATTAAGTTTTGATGTGAACAAGGCTTTTTACAACAGAATTCTTCATTTTTCCTTTTATTCTCTTCTCTCTCGTACATGTACAGGGAGCAGATGTCTTTGTGGGTAAAATCCGCTCTCAGTGTGGTTTGCTGCCACCCCATCACAGCAGTGAGCACGAAGCACAAGCACTTGTATAATTCTTACTGGTGTGTCTGAAGATTCGAGCTTACTGCTCGGTGGTCCCTTCATGGGAAAACCATCACTTGTTATTTAAGAAGGGAGTTCATAGTGTTGATAGCAGCTCGGAGCAGCTATGCTCCCTGGCCGGTGCCGGAAAACAGCTGTGTGATGTGCCATGTCCTTAACAGATGGACATGCCATATGCCATTAACAGTGGTTATCCAACTTTCTCTCACATTGTGGGGGAACAGCTCTTCTCTTTTGCATCAAAGCCTTAACAGGTGAAAAAAGTGTGAGTTCATAGGGGAGGTATGGGACTCAAAGGATTTGCCAGGCATCTTCCAGATTTTCTCACTGCTGAACAGTTTTGGGCCTTTCAAGGGTCTGTTCACCCGAGGGTTTGCTGTGCCCATATTCCTGCCTGTGGGAGGAATCATCTCTGACTCGCAGTCCTGGGATTACACTAATGCACATCCAAGTCTGAACTAATTTACTTTGCTTTTCCTAAGGCAGGCTTGCAGCTGGACTAACATGGTCACAGAGCATCTGGGATGACTTGGCATACATGAGGAGCAAGCTCTCATCTCCACAGAGAGTTTATTTCTATTGAGCTTGTAGAAACAATTTTGGATGTAGAACTGAATACTTGTCTCCTCACAGAAAGGAGTAGGAAGTTTACCTCCCTTATGAGGAAAGGCTGAGGGAGCTGGGTCTCTTGAGCTTGGAGAAAAGGAGACTGAGGGTTGACCTCATTAATGTTTATAAATATGTGAATGATAGGTGTCAGCAGGATGGAGCGAGACTCTGCTCAGTGTCATCTAGTGATAGGACAAGGGGCAATGGATGTGAGCTGGAACATAGGAGGTTCCACATCAATATGAGAAGGAACTTCTTCACTGTGAGGGCGACAGAGCCCTGGAAGGGGCTGCCCAGGGGGGTTGTGGAGTCTCCTTCTCTGAAGACATTTAAAACCCGCCTGGATGTGTTCCTGTGTGACTTGGTCTAGCTGATCCTGCTGTGGCAGGGGGATTGGACTGGATGATCTTTCAAGGTCTCTTCCAATCCCTAATGTTCTGTGATTCAGTGAGGTGCTCCAAGTATGAAGAAACAGTAAACAAATCCCAACAGCAATTTGAAAATATAAACGTTCTTATATTTATTACCAATCACAGCAAATGAAAGGAAAGACACCACTCCATGTGAGAAGTTACCCTGCTGAGGATACTAGGGAAGCACAAGTGTGCTGTAGAGAACTTTGATTTATACGGCGTTTTGTTTTCAAATGAGCAGCGCTCCCTTAACGAGGTAGATCTGAAAGCTATCACAGAATCACAGAACATTAGGGATTGGAAGGGACCTTGAAAGATTATCTTGTCCAATCCCCCTGCCACAGCAGGATCACCGAGACCAAGTCGCACGGGAACACATCCAGGTCGGATCCATTGAAACAGTTCTAAGCATCTGATTGCAGAATCCCTGACATCTTTCTATTAATATTTCTTTATTTGCTCTATACCTGCTTTTCTTCTTGCTCTTATTGAACTGAATTAACTGTGAACGCCCTACCCAACAAGTGCCCTAGCTGTCACGTTTGTGCTGGCGTTAATAAAGGTACATTCAGACAGCCAGCTAAATCTGAGGGTTTGGGAACATCAACCTCCATTTCAGAGGGTCCTTCTCTGGATTTCTTATACCTCTCTACTTATTCTACTTTACTTTTTCTCATAAATAAAGCTTTTGTCACCACCATCTTTCTTTTCAGGCACAACAAACATGACCAAACTTTATTTGCAGCTTGTCACAACCATTAGGATCTGGAGAATAAATCTGATGAGAGAGTTAGGGCTGTTTAGTTTGAGGAAGAGGCGGCTTAGGGGAGACCTCATTGCTCTCTACAATTATCTGAAAGAACCCTGCAGAGATGTTGGTGCTGGTCTCTTCTCACAGGTAATTAGCAACAGAATCAGAGGGAAGGGCTTCAAACTCCAACAGGGGAGATTTAGATTGGACATCAGGAAAAAATTCCTCATGGAAAGAGTGGTCAGGCACTGGACTGGGCTGCCCATGGTGCTGGTTGAGTCACCATCCCTGGAATAGTTTAAAAGATGCTTAGATGTAGTGCTGGGGGATCTGGTTTAGGGGTGAACTTGTAGAGAAGGGTTGATGGTTGGACTCGATGATCCCAAGGGACTTTTCCAACTTGAATGATTCTGTGATTCCTTTACTAGCCAAAAGGGATGCTGTTGGGACTCCACAAGCACTACAGGGAAGTAAACTTGCCGTATCTACATCTTCAAACTACAAGAATACTCTCTTGTTAAAGAGATTTTGCAGTTTTTGGTTAGATGAATAATAAAAAAAATGTATTAGCCACATGTGGAGGGTTTTTTACCCTGTAAGCAATGTAATCTTAAGAAGGATGTTCCACTTGGGGAGTTTCTGTGCACATAAAGGGTTATGAGGCCAGAGCACAGTCACAGAACTGAGATGAAAAGCTGGAAATAATTATTCTATCCAGGCAGGTAATATATTTGCCTGTAGAGCAAATATTTACTTGTAAATGTGGTGCGTTGGTGTGACAGTTATAAACCAGGCTTTAACAGTTTGCCTAATGCTAATTTACATACAAATAAAGTGCATGTACATAACACTAAGGAACACAGCTGTAAAAACAAGGAAGCTGCAGTTAGCTTAGGAGTGTATGGTTCAGGCGGCACAGGATTTAAGTGAACTACTGATGCCTTTCAGTTTTAACTGCATATGAGAAAGAACTTCTTCATGGTGAGGGTGAAAGAGCAATTGTAATATAGCAAAGGCACAAGTGACTAGCCCCTATACTATGAAGTAAAACTCTGTTTGCAACACCGAGCCCTCAAGAATTGCTGAAGTTCAGGATCATCTAGGATGTGGCTGCTACTGATGTCGTTACACAGTGTTTTAATTACAGTTCCACAAGAGGTTTTGCACATTCAACTACCACAGGTCCTGCTACGAGGTAACCCAGGTCAGTGACAAAGCTCTGAGTAAGCCATGTATGCTGGCACAACGTACTCTTGGTCTCCAGTGGAATCCAGGAAACTGACAGAAGACAACAAATAACCCCTTTGCCTTGGTGCAGTAGGACAGTGTCTGGAATCACAGAATCAGAGAACATTAGGGATTGGAAGGGACCTCGAAAGATCTTCTAGTCCAATGCCCTCACCAGAGCGGGATCACCTAGATCCAGTCGCACAGGAACACATCCAGGTGGGTTTTAAACGTCTCTCAAAAGGAAGAACTTTCCTTATGGACAAGAAACATGCAGAGGTGTACTTGCCAAATAACACTTCTCTTGTCAAGAACCCATCAATCTCTGATTACTCCTGAGAGTAATAGATGTTGTAGTAGTGCTGTTCTTGGTTACAGGCAAGACTGTAACGCTAACCCTAACCCTGAATGGTAGTGATTCCATAACTATGTTTGATGGAGTCTCCTTCTCTGGAGACGTTTAAAACCCACCTGGATGTGTTCTTGTGCGACTTGGTCTAGGTGATCCTGCTGTGGCAGGGGAATTGGACTAGGTGATCTTTTGAGGTCCCTTCCAATCACCAATGGTCTGTGATTCTGTGGTCTCTGATGTGTGAGATAGAATATTGATCATAAATTTATCTGGAAAAAGGACAATATGGGAGATAATTCATCATAAGAAGTACAGAGAGAGAGAGAGAGCAAGAAAATGCAGTTATATAAGGGTAGAAGAATCGGTATGTCTTAATTTTGGAAATAAGAGGGGGAAAAGAGAATTTTAGTGACTTCTTAGCTCACAGGGGGTCAAAAACTAGCTCTGAATTCAGGAGTGGGTGTGGGTGGAGAAGCAATGGAAGAAGAAAAAGTTGGTAACCTTAAAAATGTTACCTCAGAAACTGGAAACCAATTAATAAAACCACCTCAAAGCTCCCCAAGGAAATGGGGTGTTTTGTTCTACAAGTTACATAGGTGATCTGTAGAGCTGATTTGGGGCACAGAAAAGCTGGTACAGACTACTCCCCATACCAAGCCGCTGATGTTAGGAGAGTCAGGTTCTCTGTGTATATGGTGACCATTCTGCCAAATACCTCATAGATACAGCAGCTCTATCAGTGAGAAGGATCTGGGCTGCCACACAAAGATAATCCTCTAGTGGTGTGTCAGCCTTGAGGAAGGGTGTGATTATCATTCCAGAGGAGTGTAATGTGAACCAGTGCCTCCCATTCAGCCAAGTGGTTCAAGGAGGCTTTTGCTTACTCTTTCTTTTCCCCTCCCTTCTCTTTTCTTCCTTTACCAAACCGCTTATCTTTATAGTAAATCCTTTTATCATGTCCATTTAAGATGTCCAAATTTCCAGCCACTGCCCCAAGGCATAGTGATCCTTGGAAATGGATCTCCAACTAGATCATGAGCAGAGTACTGGGTAGATGGGAGTTTCCCATCTTGGGGTGCCTCCATGGCTGCTGGCTCTGATTAGCATCTTACAATGACAGGTTTTCTAGCAGAGTCTTTCACTGCACTGAATGGCTTCTGCTAAGCCTGACATTTCAAGGCTTCTCTAGCAGCCACAGCCTGGGACACACAAAGCTCTGGTTCCCTTGTAAGGGTGACACTGCACTTCCACCAAACAGATTTTAAAGATGGTTTTTGCCTGTCATGTAACTTCAAGGAAGCAGGCCCTCATCTGATGAATATCAAGTGTCTGATCCTCCAGGTCACCTGAATTCAGAGAATCATAGAATCACTCAGGTTGGAAAAGACCCTTGAGATCATCAAGTCTAACCAAAAACCCTACTCTGTGTAGGTCACCACTAGCCCAGACCTCTAAGTGCCACATCTAAACCATCTTTAAACACATCCAGGGATGGTGACTCAACCCACTCCCTGGGCAACCTGTTCCAAGCCCTGACTACTTTTTCAGTGGAAAAATGGTTCCTAATGTCCAGCCTAAACTTCCTCTGGTGCAGCTTGAGGCTGATCCTTCTTGTTCTTTCACTAATGACCTGTGATAAGAGCCCAGCACCACCCGTCTCTATAGTGTCCCTTCAGGTGGTTGTAGAGAGCAATAATACTAGTTTATTTCTTCAGCTCTACTCACATTATACTGAGGAGATTCCCGAAGCACTTACTGTCCCTGGGCACCTGTAGCACTTTAGACACCACAATAAGACTCGGTGCTAACTAACATGATGACAAAAAGGGAATTAAGTCCAAAGATACCAGACAGTTTGAGGCATCAATATTGTGGTGCCTCAGTCCATTCCATCCTGTTAATGTAATGTAAAAATATAGTTTGAGATGCAAATGTGGACACTTCAGTCCAATACAAATCTCTTCACAGTCAGGACTGACAGAGCCCTGGAAGGGGCTGCCCAGGGGGGTTGTGGAGTCTCCTTCTCTGAAGACGTTTAAAACCCGCCTGGATATGTTTCTGAGCGACTGGATCTAGGTGATCCTGCTGTGGTGGGGGTACTGGACTAGATGATCTTTTGAGGTCCTTTCCAATCCCTGATGTTCTGTGATTTCACCGCTATGTTTAGGATAGTGAGGCAGTTTCCCACTGCTGTGGGTCAGAGCTGTGTATAGCAGGAGAGGAAAAGGGGATACATAAGTACTCCTGTTCTGTGTCCATACAGTGCCAGGCACAGCAGTATCACCATTAATCAGAGGTCATTTGGGTGCTGTGACAGTTAAGGGGAAAAACAGTTGAATTAAGGTTGGTTAAGGAATATTTTGAATTGAATTTTTTTAATCCCAGGCCGTTTCACATTTTCTAGTTTTATACAAAACCAAAACAACCCTCCCAAAACACAGAACTCAAGACCAATGGTTCTGATGACTTACAAAGCACTTTGATGTGAATGGGTGGCATGAAAGGGCAAGTTGTTAACTCCCGTCGAAGTCAACAGGATTTTGTTTATTCTCTAACCAGATTCTGCTTCTGGAGTCAGCGCCACAACTAATTAGCTGTAATGCTTTATAATTGCATAAACAGAATATATACTAGACCTGTATGATATGTAATTAATTCTGCCCCTAAGGAAAGCTTTTGTAAGTCAAACCGTGTGCTGTTTGAGAAGTGCCTCTTATAAGTTCTCACTTACAAGGCAGGTATATTGCCCTGCCAGCAGAGCTCAGGGAACATTCTAGAAGGACACACAAGAATTTGCCCAGGTGACCAAGAAGGCAGGTGGCATCCTGGCTTGTATCAGAAAAAGTGTGGCTGCAGGAGTAGGGTGATTGCCCCCTGTACTGGGCACTGGTCTGGCCTCACCTCGAATACTGGGTTCACTTTTGAGCATGTTTGTTTGTTCAACAAAGACATTGAGGTGCTGGAGTGGGTGCAGAGTAGGGCAACAAAGCTGGTGAGGGGCATCTGGAGGACAGGTCTGATGGAGAGTGGCTGAGGACACTGAGGCTGTTTAGCCTGAGGAAAAGAAGGCTGAGGGGAGACCTTATCACCCTCTACAACTACCTGAAAGGACACTGTAGAGACTGGTGGTGCTGGTCTCTTCTCACAGGTCATTAGTGAAAGAACAAGAGGGAACAGCCTCAAGCTGCACCAGGGGAACATCAGGCTGGACACTGGGAACAATGTTTTCACTGAAAGAGTAGTCAGGGCTTGGAACAGGCTGTCCAGGGCGGGGGTTGAGTCACCATCCCTGGATATGTTTAATGATCATTTAGATGTGGTGCTTAGAGATCTGGTCTAGTGGTGACCTTGCTAGAGTAGGGTTATTGGTTGGACTTGATGATCTCAGGGGTCTTTTCCAATGTGATGGATTCTATGATTCTATTTGTTGCATACCCAAACAAACAGCTTTTAAAGCAAAATAATATTTAGGAGAGAAATTGCTGTAAAAAAAGCAGAAGAAGCAAGGTAGAATGTATTTAGTATGGACTATGTATCTGTGCTGTAATCTACTAATAAAGAGAGCGCTCCCCACTGAAAGTGCCACAGACTGATACCAATTCTCAGTTTCCTGAATGCATCATGACAGTGGGACTTGACATAACTTTGAAGAAAGGCTGTGTATGTCTTTTGACAGTATAGTCTGGGAATAGTTCTCCAGAAGAAAGCCTGAAGGTCATGTGTGAAAGAACTTCTGAGAGAATGGCATTGGAACTGCACAGCCATCCAAGACACAAGATAAGATAACAGCTCTGAGTGTCCAATGGATGCCCCTAACTAGCATTAAAAACTGCAGTGATGGGGAATGCCAGGAAAGGATACAAAGACAGACTGATAAAATCATAGAAGGAATTCAGGGAGGTTGCCTAGGCTTCAATGTTTTAGGCTCAATGGGAAACAAGGAATGTGTAAAAGTGAAGAACCTGCATTGTATAGATGACAGTTGCATTGATGCAATCACCATAAATCACCTAAGAGAACATGGGAGTAGAATACTTAAAACCCACCTGGATGTGTGACTTGGTCTAGGTGATCCTGCTGTGGCAGGGGGATTGGACTAGATGATCTTTCAAGGTCCCTTCCCTAATGTTCTATGATTCTATGATTCCCATCTGCCCCTAAATTATAGCTTGTAGTGCATTGCTCCCTGCTGCAGCCTTACACACTTGGTGGAAATGTACTGGTCTGAGCCACTGTATAAACTAAAACGCCAAGATTTAAATAAATACAATAAAAGTACAGAACAAGCCATTACAAGATATTAAAGGTTGTCTTGAAACCACCATTTTCTTTAAATACTCACAAGCACGCAGAGGCAGTTTGAAGAAACACTGACCTCCAGCACCCCAGCTTTGATGGGCATGCTTTAATTAAAGGATTCCAGGGAACCCAAAGGTTTAGGAGAAAAACATTGATTATAAAAGTTCACTAAAAATAAATCTGAAAAAATAATCTGTAACACTACTTGAACAACACCAGGCAGATCAGACTCATTTGACCCTTGGTCTCTGAGAAAGATGTCACGGGTGTGAAATTCAAGAGCAGTATGAGCTCTCTGCAGAGCATGCACCCGCATGCAGAGCTGTGATGCAGCTCACTATTTCATTCCAGTGATGGAGACAAGTAAGTGGAGGAAGTGCTTGGCTCCTCTCTCTTCTCACTGGAGGGAGGACATGGCTCCATCTCATCAACCAAGTTACTGACTGGGCTGGCACGTAAGGGTGCATCAGCAATAGAAAGGACCTTTTCTGGAAAGAGGAGGGAGCCAGAAAGGATTCCCCCCAGCAGCACAGCTCACCCAGCCAGTGCAGCACCAACCTGCTACCTTCTGCAACAGGAATGAACCCAAAAATTCTTTCCTACCTCTCTGGCAGTAGTTTTTTACCCTTGAGACGAGCAGCTGTATGTCACCTGTTATCTAGAGAGTGGCTGGTGGATAGGAGACCTGTGTTACTTCTTTCTGGTTTTAATCTGCTGTGGAGAGATGAAATGAATTCCAGTTTAGCTTTATGCTCCTGCCTGGGTAGGTGTGCTGTAAGAATGCCACCCTGGTGCTCAGCTGGATCAATGTTTTCAGATGACTGCAGTAATTATCCTGGGGTTAGTCCCTCCCCACCACTTTAATCTGGATGAAATCTGCCAAATAGCTTCAGCTGGCTTTTTTCTTTAGATAAATAAAGCTGGAGCAGGAGCAGGAGCCTACTTTGATGCAATACCTAGCACTTGAATGATGCAGACCATGGGAGCTGTATAGCTGAGACTTTTCATTTAGATTTTTAGTTTCCCACCTACATTAGTCCTCAATTTGTCAGGTTATTGGCTTTTCCTGGGTGGGGTCTCCAGTCCCTGCTTCTCATACTAGTGCATTTTGTGTATGTAATTAAACAGCCAGGGTGGAGCAACTCTTTTACAAGCAGGGTCAGAAGAAGGTTAGGAGGAGCCCAAGGTCATTGCCCTTAAAGTCTCCAGCTGCAGGTTCTTCTTCCCTCCACAGTCAGAGAAGGGAGGCAAGAACCACTGCCTCTCTTTTTCTGCTATCTTTCTTTCCTTTTCTCCTTTGTCAGAGGAATAAAATGTGAGGGCCAGAATGAAGGAGTTTGTGTCTTGCAGGGATGGGCTCTGACTCTCTAATAATTAAACTTTATTAGTTATTATGCATTTTATATAGAAGTAGGATGAAAGAGTTGCAGCAGGACAGATGGGGAGATTCACTGCAAACATCCTGTCTCCTGAGGCAGGAGGATGCCTTCTCCAAATTTAACCCAGGTTCATGCATCTCAGTGAGCAAAGCAGTGTGATCACCCAGCTGTTCAGCCAGGGAAACCCCTGACTCCAAATTTCCATGACGTGAGCAGTTTTATTTAGAAGTAGGTATAAGCAGAGGAATCAAAAGACCAATTTATTTAAATTGGAAATTCTTTTTTCTTTTCATCATGAAAAATAGAAAAAAAAAATCTGTTTGGGGTCAGCCTAAACAAATTTTATTTAATTTTTCTGTTTGGCAACTGATCCAAAAAAATAATCTCTGCAGCACTAGTTCCTGTGTTACCACAGAATCACAGACCATTAGGGATTGGAAGGGACCTCAAAAGATCATCTAGTCCAATCTTCCTGCCACAGGAGGACCATCTAGACCAAGTTGCACAGGAACATATCCAGGCGGGTTTTAAACATCTCCAGAGAAGGAGACTCCACAATGCCCCTGGGCAGCCCCTTCCAGTGCTCTTGTCACACTCACCATGAAGAAGTTCCTTCTCAAATTTATGTAGAACCTCCTATGTTCCAGCTCACACCCACTGCCCCTTGTCCTGTCATTGGATGACACTGAGCAGAGCCTGGCTCCATCCTCCTGACA
>JAOXOE010000745.1:13933394-13943690 GCA_028565055.1 Phoeniculus purpureus
GGAAGAGGCTGCCCAGGGACGTTGTGGAGTCTCCTTCTCTGGAGATGTTTAAAACCTGCCTGGACATGTTCCTGTGTGACTTCATCTAGGTGATCCTGCTGTAGCAGGGGAATTTGACTAAATGATCTTTCGACATCCCTTCTAATCCCTAATGTTCTGTTCATTTACACAGTGACCTAAGAACAGCAACACATATCTTATATGTTGGTTAGCTTCCTAGGCTAGGTGAGACAATTCCAGGCTGTGCTCCATGAGTATAGAGGTACTGAACTGCCTCTGTGTTTTAGGCTCACAAGTCGTTATGGACCCATGGTTGATGCTCTGGCACTGTGTGTTTAAGTGGTTTGATGGACTATTGTATAGATTCCTTTTGATCCTCAGGAGTTAAAAATATTGCCACTAGTCACTTGGGGCATTATAGCGAAGCTGAGATGATTTGGGTTTTCACAGAATCACAAAACATTATGGATTGGAGGAGACCTCGAAAGATCATCTAGTCCCATCCCCCTGCCACAGCAGGATCATTTTAGGATATGAACTGTATGGAACAAACCCGTTGTGGTGAAGGGCTGAACATGTTAACAATGGTTATACCGAGAAACAGAGCTTTCGTGAGATAATTTATACTCAGAAGACTAGCAGGCTCTGAGGAGCATGGAACTTTGCGGAAATGTACCCAAGAAAGACTGTTTTGAAGCTGACTTGCATGTAAGTTTAGTTTCCCTCTCACTATAAATGACTAGACTTTGGGCTGGTTCGTATTTTAGGTGGAGATGATAGATAAGAGGAGCTGAGATTTAGGGAGAGTCTTCACAGGGGAAGATTTCTTAGACCCAAGCCAGCCACCAAGACTGATTGGGTTTTTGTCCCAAGTTATTCAGAGCCCAGAAATACAGGAGGATTACAATGAATGGTTTTGATTAGGAGTGTCTACAGTGTAATGTGAGGCAATAGCCACAATAAAACCTACATAGATTGGATAATGCAGAATCAATACATGAACGGAAGTGTGTGGTGGGGTTGCTATGGCATCTCCCTTATTTAATAAAGGAATAAATAAAGGAATGGAAATCTCCATAAATGGTCTCAGCACAAATTAAAGCTGGTCCTAATGGCTCTACATTTAAAAAAAAATCATCCTTCATGAACAAAATTACGGGTTTTTGATCCTGCTTAAAACGACTTTAATTTGTCTAGATTTGTGCCAATTCCAGCTGACCTGTCCCTGAAGCTTCACCTGGAGAGTGGGGAAGTTATGAACACAGAGATCGGTACAAGTGTTTTGCTCAAATGCCTTCTGCTATTTTGTGCTGGAGGTGTAAGATGACAGGCATAAATACACCCCAAAATGCAGTTGCTTAGAGAATAAGGAACCTAAATCTTCAAGAACCTGAGTCCTTAATCTTGTTACTTGACTTAACAGAGAAGGAGAAGTAACAGGATTTACTGAGCATGGCAGAACAGAGGTGAAGACTGTTCTAACAACCTACCTGTGAATCCCAGACTGGCTTCCAGGCCAGGGTGTCCTCACGCTTAGATTCCAGATGGAACTGCCAGACACATCCTCATATGTTTAGAATCAGAATTTCCAAGGAATTCACAAGGTTTGCTTGATCTGAGCACGGAGAGCTGAAAGGACAAACAAGTTATATGCCATGAATAATTGATCTATGATGTTAAGGTCTGGTTTTGCTTGTCAGACATTTGTTTTCTCACAGAGCCTTGCTAGAAATTGGTGCTATCACACACATTCGAATAGTTTTCTACGATCTGTGATTTTTGGGGTGTTACCAGTCATGTGATCGGGTTCTTCATCTTCAGTAGGACAGTGCTGAAGCTCAAGATCACATCTTGTAGGTGCTCAGATATGTAATTTATTCACAACAAATATTTTCTCAGTAACACTTCTTACTGGTAATACAGAATCACAGAATCACAGAATGGTAGGGGTTAGAGGGGACCTCTAGAGATCATCTAGTCCAGACCCCGAATACATCAGTTGTTCTAGCAAACAGCTTCAGCCAAATGAATACCAAAGGGGCACATTATGGCAAGAAGCAATATGTAGAAAATTTGGATTAAACTTCTTAAAATGTTTTTTTATTCTGTTTAAAGGTTGAGTGGAGGTTTCTCTGTTCTTGAGCATTTGTTACCCCTTCAGTGTATCACACCCACCACATCTCCTGCTGTTCCTGGAGAGTGTGTCAACCTTTAAATGAATAATTTAAAGCTAACTTAACTTTCCTGAGAAGCACTTTGAAGAATAAATGTAGCTGATGCCCACTAGTTATAACATTCTGGGGTACATGGTGAATAAATTATCTTCCCTTCCCCCCAAGCATGAAACAGTTCTACTCTGTGGAAAATATCCCTCAAAAGACGCGTGCAAAGACCACAGTATTTGTTATGCGCGGAAGTCCTTCACTCACTTGAGTCACAGGAAAGTTTGTACTTCAACCAGAAAAAGAAAATCCCAAATGACAAATGATTAATGTTTGCTTAGGAGAAAATACCATTTCTATGCTTTTTTTTTTCCTTTTGAAGAAAAACACATTTTTTCCCCAGGTTTTTGTAGAAAGAGAGAACAACTTATGCAATATTTAAAAGTAGTCAAAAGTAGCAGATAGAAACAAGCACAATAAGGTTCATTTGAATAGCTCCGAACCTCTTGCTGTTTGTCTCGGTTAGAACAAAGGGAAACACTGCAGATCCATAAGCAAATGATTCACCTTGTGAGCCGTGAGATTATGTCGCATCCCGGTTACAAAGGAGACTGCACTTTCAGTTTCTTAGAGTCAGTGAGTTGCTGAAGTTAATTAAAAGCATAAATAATTTGTAACGAGAGGATGAATGGGGCTGGGAAAATTATTTCTCTACATATTGATTGCAAGAACATTTTTCAAATTCTTCATGATGTGATAAATCCCACAGGTAGTAAAAATATTTGGGCCAGATCATTAGCTGAGAACTCAGCTCCGTGTGCACTGAATTCAGAAGTGCTGAGCAGCTCTTCCTCACTCTAGATCCGCTCTGAAATTAAACAACATTTGGCATCTGAGCATCACTCAATAGTATTCTCCGAAAAAATAGTTTATTTTTAATAATAACAGACTATCATATGTTATTGAGAACGCAAAATATACTGGAACATGGTGTCCAGTTCTGGGTTCCTCAGTTCCAGAAGGACACAGAACTGTTGGAGAGAGTCCAGTGCAGAGACACAAAGATGATGAAAGGCTGAGGGAGCTGGGTGTCTTGAGCTTGGAGAAAAGGAGTCTGAGGGGTGATCCCATTAATGTTGATAAATTTGGAAAGGGCAGGTATCAGGAGGATGGAGCCAGGCTCTGCTCAGTGGCACCCAATAATAGGACAAGGGGCAATGGGTGTGAACTGGAACATAGGAGGTTCCACATCAATCTGAGAAGGAACTTCTTCCCAGTGAGGGTGACAGAGCACTAGAAGGGACTTCCCAGGGGGATTGTGGAGTCTCCTTCTCTGGAGACATATAAAACCCGCCTGGACATGTTCCTGCGTGACTTGTTCTAGGTGATCCTGCTGTGGCAGAAGGATTGGACTAGATGATCTTTCGAGGTCCCTTACAGTCCCTAACGTTCTGTGCGATTCTGTGTGATTCCATGATACTTGAAAAAGTTTTTACTTTATTTGCACAGATAAACTTTCTTTTGCATCTCGTCACTTTCTGGCCAAAACATATTTTCAAGTGCAATAGGGAGCTAAAAATGACTGTTAATTACTAACTGCTTTTGATTTATCCACTAGGCTGTGTTTTTGTTATTTTACAGAAAGTTATTTAAACACCTTCTGGCAAAGAGTATACGCTAGGATAGGTTATAGCCACCCTGATTCACGAAGGGATTTTACATGTGCCTCGGGTAGGGACAAATAAACAACTGTGCTGGCTATAATATCACTTCACGCAACTTTCTCTAGCCACTAGTTAGCCCTTAATATACTTACAAAGTTGCTCTTCTAATTTGAACTGTGTGAGACTCTGGCTGGAGGCTACTTCTGTGTCCCAGTGATAAAAGAAGACATAAAACAACCCAGTGCCTGATCATTCTCCCTGGCTGTCAGTGAATCATGTTTAATAGCATCTCCATTGCAGTTTTGGCCAATTTGCTTGCAATGGCATCCTTTTCCATGGGCTTACTGCTCAGCAGGCCCTGAAGCAATCTATGAATAACTTCCCAACAGATGCTGTTTATGAATTGAAGCAAATGGCTTCCCTGTTTCTCTTTTTTTCTCACTTCAATAATTTTCGGTTACATTACGATGAATATTTATAGTCCTATAGCAGTGCATAAAAATGGGAACAAGCAGACCTGTGCATTGTTCCATACGTGAGTGCTGTTCTAATGGGTTTCGGCTCGATGGTTTTAATAATGTTCTGTTGATGGACTGAGAAGAGAATGCAAATTGTAGATCAGTCACTTCCATTCACTGTTTTAGCAGACTGGGCATTGATGGAAGGCTGTATTAGATGCACCTTACCTTCTGGAAATTATACACTCCCTAATACAAGCCTACAATACCTTTCTACTCAGCTTTGTTTCCTGTGAGTAAGCTCAGCTGTCTGCATTTTTAAATGGAGGACCTTACACTACTGTAGCCAGTCCTTACTGGGCGTGTTGGGTTTGTGTGGCCAGGTTTTGGTAGCAGAGGAGCCTACAGGTGTCACTTCTGTGAGAAGCTGCTAGAGGCTTCCTCTGTGTCCAATAAAAGCTAATACCAGGGGGGTTAAAAAACAGACTCACCACTGCCCAAGGGTGAGCCCATCAGCGACGGTAGTAGCACCTCAGTGATAAAACATTTAAGAAGGGAGTAAAAAACCTGAGCAGCAACAGTTGAAGACAGAAGTGAGAAAAAGTGGGAGAAACAACTCTGCAGACACTGGAGGCACTGGAGCAGAGATTTCCCTGCAGCCAGTAGTGAAGACCATGGTGAGGCAAGTTGTCCTCCTGTAGACCATGGTGGAGCCAGATCCACTTGCAGCCCATATAGGACCCTTGTTGATGTGGTGGATGTGCCCAAAGCAGGTTGTGGTCCTGTGGGAAGCCTGGCAGGACCTGTTCATCCATGGAGAGAGAAGTCCATGCTGGAGCAGGTTTGCTGGCAAGACTTTTGAGCCCATGGTGGGGACCCCACGGTCGAACAGAGGAAGAGTGTGAGGAGTTCTCCCTGAGAGGAGGAAGGAGTGACAGAAACATATGGTGAACTCAGTGAGGGGGAAAATTTGGAGTAAAGTTAAGGCCAGGAAGAAGGGAGAGCTGCTAGGAGTAGTGTGCATTTAAAACTCAGGTTTATTTCTCATTTTCCTACTCTGATTTAATTGGTAACACATTAAATTGGCTCTTTTTCCTCTATTTTACCTGTGCCCATAACTGGTGAGTGACCTTTTCTAGTCCCTGTCTCTACCTATGGGATATATTTGCCTTCTCCTGTCCAGTTAGGGAGGGGGAACGGGCTGCCCAGGGGGTTGTGGAGTCTCCTTCTCTGGAGATGTTTAAAACTGGACACGTTCCTGTGCGACTTGATCTAGATGGTCCTGCTGTGGCTGGGGGATTGGACTGGATGATCATCCGAGGTCCCTTCCAATTCCTAATGTTCTGTGATTCTTGTGAACCTTAGGTGGAACCCTGGCATCCAGCATGGGTCACCCCCCACCCAAAATGTGGGTTTACCAGGCTCTGGCTAACGTGTCTGGTGAAATGAAATGTTTAGTGGTGAAATGAAATGTTTAGTGGTAGAAGGAAGCAGCATCACAAGGTGTCATCTCTACAAATTAGTTGGAAAGAGCAAAGGAGAAACTGATTTGTGATCAGCCATCATTCTTTAGCAGAACAGCACAAAATTCTTGTTCAATCCTAAAAAGGCCACTTTACAACATTTCATAATTCTGCAACAGCTCCTCAATGTTGTTTTGCCAAGAAAAGTGGTTAGATTTACAACTGTGGATGTTTATTGAGGGAACTGCTCTTGGTGCTGCTTCATTCATCTCCAAATGTCTGATCGACTTGTCATTTCTATTAAACAATAGAGGCTAAAGAAATAATGCTTTGGCTCTCTCAGTGATTCTAAGATTAATAAACCCCTTTAACCTACTAGATGCACTTGTACAAGCATATTGTCCATAAATACTTGGTCGCTATGAAGCACACGTGTTTAAACACAGAACATATAAAATCATTGGATTTTACAGCGAGTCATTTGTACAACAAAAATAATTGGAAATATGAATGACCACACACATTATTCACACTCTGCTTCTTTAACACAGCGTTTTATTCCCCAGGACAGAATTTGGAAACAATCTGAGCAATTTCTTGTATCCTAATACGATGGCAGTCATGTGGATTACGGCTTTTAAAAAATCCTTCGTAAATAGGGCGCGCTAAATAAATAGGACTGTTGTGCCGACGAAACTTGGATCGTGCGATTTCATCACTTTTGCCTTCCCATAAGCGAATAAAAAGCACACACCATGTTAACTTGTATTATCAATTGCTGTCTCAGGAAAGTAAATGGAGACATGCACTGTGTGCTGAGCTCTAGGCTGTTAAGTAGCAAGACAACAGCATTACACCCCAAGCTACACTTCTGGAGCACGGCTTTAACATTCTCATGTCTCTTCTACGAGGCACATAATGCAGAACGTTGGCATTTCTGATTGTCAGGCTACTTTCACACTGGAGAAACTATTTGTCCCATTTTTTAACTAATCGGTAACTTGGTCAGTTATCACGTTGGGTTATTAAGGTGGCCAGATTTGGATGAGTCCCATAATGGGAGCCACTGGATGGTGGCCCAGATCTGTGGCCATTCTAAGATTTTAGCTTCTCTCTCCATCTCTTCATTTGCTCTTCTACTTCTCTAGCCTTTGCCATCCACTTCAATTTCTTTATAAATTCTTTTCATTTCTTTTCACAGAATCACAGAACATCATCCAGTACAATCCCCCTGCCAGAGCAGGATCAGCTAGACCAAGTCGCACAGGAAAACATCCAGGTGGGTTTTAAATGTTTCCAGAGAAAGAGACTCCACAAGCCCTGTGGGCAGCCTGTGCCAGTGCTCTGTCACCTTCACTATGAAGAAGTTCCTTCTCATATTGATGTCAAACCTCCTGTGTTCCAGCTCACACCCACTGCCCCTTGTCCTATCACTAGATGACACTGAGAAGAGCCCGGCTCTTTTGCACCCAAAGAATGCAGTGTACTGGTGCCTCTCTCATATCGTTGCTGATGTTTTTTCTGGTTTCCTCTAAGCTATCCCGCGTACAGTGTAGAACCAAAAACAAATCATTCCCTTAGGACTTGATCTAATTAAGAAAGGTACCAGCAATGGAAGAGCCTATTTTGTGTTTTTCAATATCTTTAAAGAATGCGTTCCTGTACAACTTGGTCTAGGTGATCCTGCTGTGGCAGGGGATTGGACTAGATGATCTTTCGAGGTCCCTTCCAATCCCTAATGATTCTATAATTCTCTAATTCTATGAAAGTAAAAAAAGTATGAAAATGTTGACTAGATAGTCACAAAAATGTCTTCTTCCTGCCAATCACACACCGTGCTTTTTTTATGTAATTATTCCATGTCGTTTATCTTCACAGTTCCCTCTGTAACTCATTTCCACAGCTCCTTGCTTCTTGGGCAGGTTATTGATCTAATATCTGCAGAGAAGGTTTTTTAAAGGCAGTCTTCTAACAGTAATCACCTATGCACGGAATCAAGGAGGTCATTAATGTAAGCAGCAGTAGAAATTTGATCAATGTGAGCATTACGGTGTCGGGCCTTAAATTAATTGTTTCACCTTATACTTTAGGTAACTTTTGACATCGCTTCAATATCTGGTCTTTTCAGAGTTTTAGCATGTAGGAAACATTATCTTCATAAATCACTGACAGCTAACAAATTTTACTGGAGGTATAAAACAAAGTGCTTTGAACAGTTTTCCAGTGGAAGCTGGGGACTGAACCAGATATAGACCCTAGTTTCCAACGCCCATGATAATCATAGCATCACAGAATCATTAGGCATTGGAAGGGACCCTGAAACATCATCTAGTCCAATCCCCCTGCCAAAGCAGGATCACCTAGACCAAGTTGCACAGGAGCATGTCCAGGCGGGTTTTGATTTAATGTCTCAGAAATATCACAGAACTTTAGGGATTGAAGGGACCTTGAAAGATGATCTAGTCCAATCCCCCTGCCAGAGCAGTGGAAAAGTTTGACCCAAAACATTTGATAAAAATTTCCAAATGTGTTGCAGCAGTGTCTCTCCTAAACTGCCGTCGGGATGCAGAGGTCAGCTGTGCTGAATAGGCAGATGGGCTCTATATCTGAGAATATTTATGTTTTCATTCTCTGTACAATTACCTGTGGAAAAATATTGTTATCAGTTAAATTTTTGTTAAAATTATATAAGGGTACTGCTGGACTAGGATCAAACGTGTAGACCAAATCCTCCCTCCTTATTAACCTCAATTAGAGGTGGTAAATTGATGCTTTCTCAGATCAATCATAAAGAATTGACTTTTTAAAGAGAAACACCTGACCTAGCACCTAGACAGTGAACTGTGGAGGTCAGGTGTGAACACACTTCAGATCACATGCTGGTCAGCTCCCCACTGGGAACCACCGTCACTGCTGCTTGCAACCACTCTTCAGTAACAGGGAAAGCAGAGCATATAGTGGCCCTAAGAGACAGAAGGGAGACGGATGTTCTTCTCACGAGGAAGAGGGATGTTTATAAATGTCCATATAACCTTTAAAATGGGTTTAATGGTTTGCATGTAGCTGTGAAGAGTTCTCCGTACATTTAAACAATCCCAATGCTCAGTATTTGCAATGAGTTCTTTATTACTGTGGACCTTTACTTTACCACGTGCTGAGCAGCCTATAAATAATGGTCCTATATAAATTATTAATAAAATCAACATCTTTTATCACTTTCTTGCCTAACATAAACTATGATGAGCTGAAAGTCCTACAAATGCTTTTAAGCACTCCCTCCTTCCCCCTCTGGTGCACATGAAGAAAATATTTGCTTTTATACAGCCGTGGAAGCACATTTTCTGTGGCTAGAATAAATTTCTTTCTGTAGTCTTTCTATAGTGGATACTAACAAACAAAGTGGCTTTGTTAGTACCTAACAAAAGGCTAACACGCTTTAGCTTTCAAAAATCTTTTCTTTCCTATTGCCCTTTTCATCGCAGCCTTGTTTTCTGCTATAGTTAATTATTCTTCTCATAGAGAGAATAAACCCCATTAGTACTAACAAGAGAGATTCAGATTAAGGGCTCACAGAGGCTTGGATCTTAATGTTACTATTATTGTGTGAGCAGGAATTTATCAATATGGGACTGAAAAGTTAATCAACAAAAAATGTTTTAGGAGCATGATTAATAGCCAGACCAAAATACCAGAATGTTTATTTGATTCCATAGAAAAGACAGATGTCTCTATCTTAACTCTATGGGAATCACACCAGAAAATAAACCAGGCTGTGTCTGTACCAAAGCTAAATTTCAACCATCGTACGCGAGAAACTTGTATTTTTCCTTCTTCCTTTGCCTTTCTCGGCATGACATGGCTCAGACAAAAATAGCAGGCTAACATCACAGGTGTTCCTTTACACCAGTCACTGGTTATTGCTTATCCAGATCATGTTTTAATACAAACACACAACTGCTCTTTCTGCTGTCAAAATTCCGTTTCAAGTTTAATAAATGGAGAAGTGCGAGCAGATGTGTCATTGACAGTTTGCTTTCTTCACTGGGCTGTGTGGCAAGCGAGAGGATTTCAGGCACATCTGCATTTGTAGAATATTTATGTCTGCGGCTTTTTATAGCATCATAGAATCATTCAGGTTGGAAAAGATCCTTGGGATCATCAAGTCCAACCATCAACCCTAGTCTACAAGCTCACTTCTTAACCATATCCCCCAACACTATATCTAACCAAGTTCTAAATATACCCAGGGATGGTGACTCAACCACCACCCTGGAATGGCTGGGTTAGGGCCGGTGCAGTGGGCTATGGCTGTGAAACAGAGCTGGAAAGCTACTACAAGCTTGGAGCTGTGCAGAGTCAGCACCCATCACTAGCACCTAGAATCTCAGGTATCTCACGGGCTTCACAGAATCGCAGAACATTAGAGATTGGAAGGGACCTCGAAAGATCATCTAGTCCAATCCCCCTGACAGAGCAGGATCACCTAGACCAAGTCGCACAGGAACACGTCCAGGCGGGTTTTAAATGTCTCCAGAGAAGGAGACTCCAC
>JAOXOE010000745.1:13943790-13975051 GCA_028565055.1 Phoeniculus purpureus
CAATGTATTTGAAGAAGCCCTTTTTGTTGCCCTTGACCTCTCTTGCAAGGTTTAATTCCAAGGAGGCCTTGGCTTTCTAGTTGCGTCCCTACATCCTCTGACTAGAGCCTTATAACCATTTCAAGTGGCCATCCCCTCCTTCCATGACCTACAGACTTTCTTCTTCCTCTTGAGTTTGCCCAGCAGCTCCCTGTTTAACCACGCAGTTCTTCTGGCTCCCTGTCTTGACTTCCTACCTCTGTGTATTTCCATTTATATATGCATGGAAATAATTACGCACTTCCGTAACATTAATACAGATGGCTTAACAGTTTTGTTAGAGTCTTCGGATTTGTGAAAGAATCATGCCACTGACGTTCTTTCAGCACTTCTTAAAGCACCTTTTTAATGTAAAAACATTTTATCTAAAAACAACATCTGGTCTCTTGTTGCTCTGAAATGACTTTTCTTTTCCTACAATTTTTGGTCCTGAAGTATGCACTTGGACGTTTGCATCTAGCTTGACTCGTATGTCTATATGGAACAAGGAAACTTCTTTTGGATCTGGTCCTGTATCTTGGTGGATCAAGACTGTAGGAGGTGGTGGTAGAAATCCTGGGGTATGTGGGTGGGTGAAAGGAGTGAAGGAGAACTTTGAATCTTTCAAAGGCAAACTTTCAAGGAGAATTTCATTAATGCAGTTATTTTTAACTTCAGGTCCTCAGGGAACTGAAGTTAAAAAACTCAGGGAAATTCCAGGTCCTCCTTAAACATGCGCCTCCTTAAACATACTCAGATACTGGCAAACCATATCCTGGATGTGGCCAGAGGACGGGACGGGGGGACTGGAGGACTTGTTGCATCAGCCAAACTTGGTTATATAACTTGTGTTTATAGGCGTGCATGGGGTCGAGCTTCTCACGCACAACACATAGGCTGTTAGCCAATCCCATGGGAACATGAATATACCAAGGACCAACCCTGAGCTCGCTGGCAGCTGATGTATGATTGTATTTGCTAATAAAAGGGGGTGTGCACCCAATACGGAGTGTGTGTGTGCACGCATGCGTGTGTGTGTGTACTGCCTCCATCATACAGCCATGGCCTTCTGTGTTTTGTCCCGTTGCCGTCACCACAACTGTGTGGAAAACAATTTGTTTTGATCTGTGGGACCTTATTTAGATTAACAGTTACCCTAAAACCCTAATAACCATTATAAAACCATCTGTGATCATTCCTAGTCTAAGAGTTTGGGAGTAACTGGATTTGCCCAGGCTGCTGTTAGTGAAGTGCTCACCTGCAAGCATTGGGACCAGGAGCTCTTAATTTGCCTCCAGCTGTTGTGGTGGAGCCCTGCTTCCCCGTGGCTGCTGGAGTAGGAGGGAGCTGGTGTTCACAGATGGATTAGCTGTCGCTGTTACAGTTAATGACCTTCTCTTTCCAGCTATTTCCCTGCATTTGTAGAGCTGTAAAAAACCCAATACAGTAATAATAATAATAAAGTGCAGTCATATTTTAGCAAGAGGAGTCTGTGTTTGTGAACATTCAATGATCTCAACATGCAGACACTCAGGTAGAGGACAGGGGACTTAAATACCAAGGTCTGGCCCTAGGAAGCCTCCTTGAGATGGTTCATAAATCTCTTTAGGGAGCTCATGACCATTGCTGATGCAGCCTGATTAGATCAGTGTGAATGGAAGTGACAAAATACAATTAAAGAAACAGCTTATATTCTTTGTCTTCCAGGCAGGATACAATTGCTCACGTCACTACCGCACTTTTTATTTTTATGATGGCAATAGATTTATTATGCTATTTGTAAAACATATGTGCTTATTCTCTCAGTGCTGGTTTATGATAGAAGGCAGTTGCCAAATTTTTCAGCACTAGAACAGATTCTGTGCAACAGGCTGTAATATGGTCAGCGTTTTAGCCTCAGGACCCTAAATACTGGTGGATAGACTGAAAGAATTTACTGTTGGCTGTCATTTGCTACAGATGCATTTAATAGAGTTGAGGTGTGACATTTCATTGTCTGATTCTGTGTTGCACCTGAAGTATCAGCAACATTCTGCTCTGTCTCTTGTGAAGGCTCAAACTTCATGTGGATGCATGTACTGGCTTTGTTGGGAAAGGTGAGGAGTGATGTACCTGCAGGTGCCTTGGTGTGGACTTCACACAGTTCTTCCACCTTTGGCTCACATCTGGTCAAGGGATAATATTCCCTTGCTGCTTACTAGGTGTGTTAATGTAGGAAGGTTCCACTCCAGGACTAGCGATGGCTGGTGGGAAGGCAAGTGCTGGTTTGTGGAAATTATCATAGAATTGGAGAATCATCAGGGATTGGAAGGGACCTCAACAGATCATCTAGTCCAATACTTGATCACCTAGACCAAGTCACACAGGAACATATCCAGGTGGGTTTTAAACATCTCCAGAGAAGGAGACTCCATGACTTCCCTGGACAGCCTGTTCCAATGCTCCATCACCCTCACAGTGAAGAAGTTCCTTCTGATATTTATGTGGAACCTGCTATGTTACAGTTCACCTATAGACTTTGTTCTTTCTTTTGAGTTTGCCCAGCAGCTACTTGTTTAACCACACAGGTCTTCTGTTTCCCTTCCTTGACTTCTTTCTTATTGGGATGCTTTTGTGTTGTGCTTCAAAGAAGTGGTCTTTGAATGTTAACCAACTCTCTTGGGCCCCTTTACCTGTCAGTACCCTGTCACATGGAAATTCCCCTAGCAATTTCTTGAAAAGGCCAAAGTTGTCCTTCCTGAAGTCCAGGGTTGTGATTCTGCTAGGTATTCTGCTCCTGCCACATGAGATCCTGAACTCCACCATCTCATGGTCACTGCAACCAAGGCTGCCCTCAACCTTCACTGCTTCAACTAGACCCTCCTTGTTGGTGTGTACAAGACCCAGCAGTGCTCCTCTCCTAGTGGGCTCCTCCACTATTAGCATCAGGAAATTGTCACCAATGCACTGGAGGAACCTCCTGGGCTGTGGATGTCTGGCTGAGGAGGTCTTCCAGCAAATATCAGGGTAGTTAAAATCCCCCATGAGAACCAGGGCCTGTAGTTGTGAGGCTGTTGTCAGCTGCCTTTAGAAGACCTCATCAACTTCCTCAGCCTGGTCTGGTGGCCTCTAAATAGACACCCACGACAGTGTCACCCATTCCAGCCTGCCCCTTAAACCACACACACGAACTCTCCACTCTCTCTTCATCTGCCCCTGGACAGAACTCAATACATTCCAGTTGCTCTCTCACATAAAGAGCAACTCCACCACCTCGCCTTGATTATCTGTCCCTTCAGAAAAGGACATAGCTGTCCATGACCACACTCCAGTCATGCAAGCTGTCCCACCATGTCTCTGTAATTGCCACCAGATCATAATCACCTGACTGGACATAGATTTCTAAATCCTCCTGCTTATTCCCCATGCTGCGTGCATTGGTGTACAGGCATTTTAGGGAGTGAGCTGAGCACTCCAGCTTCACTGTAGGACAGTAAGACGTCACCTGGTTTTCTTTAAGACCAGAGCTTTGTCCCACCGGTGTGCAACTATCCCACCCCACTTTGAATTATACTGTTACTTGTCAGGTAGGTCTAGTGGAAATGGGTGGTCTGAAACAGATCTCAAAACCTTTGCTGTATTGTTATCAGTATTATTCTTGTTTCTTACACTTTTAAAGGTATTTTTGTGAAGGGAGGTGTTATGGATTTGGTGAAATCATAATTGTTCACTGTATTCCTGCATCAAACTCTCTTTCAGAATATAAGGAGTTAACTTCCTGTCTGAGCTGCGGGAATGTTTTTTTTCTCTAGCTCACAGCAGTGATGCAGACATGGTGGCAGCATGGGGGTTCAGAAGTAGAATAGGCAGAGGTAATGGAGGTGGAGGCGGCAGGGGAGACAGTTTCAGCAGATTAAGTAGGCCAGACAAATTTTGGGGTTGTTATTTCATAGAATCATAGAATCATCAGGGATTGGAAGGGATCCCGAAAAATCATCTAGACCAATCCCCCTGCCACAGCAGGGTCACTTCACTGGAGAAGTTATAGAATCAGAATCACTTTGGGTTGGAAGGGACCACCTGATCATCCAGTTCCAACCCCCCCACCATGCGCAGGGACACCTCACCCTAGACCAGGCTTGCCAGAGTCCCAGCCAGCCTGCCAGAGCCCCATCCAGACTTGCCAGAGCCCCATCCATCCATTTATCCCACATTTCCCCGTGTGTTAAACACAGTACCACAGCATCCCTAATTGCTGCATCCCTTTGGTTTCAGTCCCAGCTGGGCTCTGGTAATGCTCATAATAAGACTGGCTGCCAAAATCAGATCAGTAGAAGGCTGCAGCCTCTGGGATGTCACTTCTCAGGCAGAGATGTTCTCTGTGGTGGAATTTGGGCAGGAAAGTCAGCTAGATCCTGGCTAGTGAGGATTCCCTCATCTATTGACATGTGTAGCTTATGATTCTGGTAACCAGAGAGAAATCCCAAGGAAGACACTATTTTAGTGTAACAACAGCTGAGTCCACAAACCACTGTGAAACAAATATATTTTATAAACATAAAATGGAAACGATAGTCCCCCACTTACAGCTTGTATGTGATTTATGTCTTTAATTTATTTAAATCACTGACCTTTCAAATGCAGACACAAAATTAGACATTCAGAAAAAAATCCAGCTGCTATAAGGAAATACTGAGGTTTTATTTGCTCTCCTCCTGCAGCTGCCTGTCTGTATTACATGAATTTATCTCAAAATGAAGCACAATGAGGAATCATCTGGCCAGAGTAATATTGATCTGTGATTTGGTTACCAGGCTCAATACACTGTAGATGTGAAAGAGACAATCTGCTCTCTCTCACCCCAACATTTTTCAGAGGGCTTCATTTCAGATGTATAAATCTCCAAGCTTTTCACAGCAGTTTTGTGACCAAGTATTCGCCACTTTTATTACTTTTCAGTAAACCGAGGATGAGTCAGTACCCTTCTATTAATCAGATGGTCATGGTTTGAAAGCTGCTGATATCCATTTCACATGGCCCAAAGGGGTCCACACTCAGCAAGCCCAGTCTGCAAGGCACTGGAGTCAAGGGGCTTCTTTATTTTTCCCTTTCTTATTCTTTTTCCCCACTGGTTACAGTGGGATTTGGTTTAAGCTCAATAAATTCAACAACAAGTACCGGATCTTCAGCTGGTGTAAATTTCACACATTTGCTTCAAAAGCAGACGCTGCCTTTCACGGTCGGACTTTTCCTGCTATCTTGGGTAGATACAATTTGCAAGTCCTGAAGCTGGAGTGTCCAGCTCTATCACTTGGAAAAGGATAGTGAGATTTCCTGTGCTTTACTGCTGTAAAAAGTAAAGCCATGCTCTGAACAGTAATTTTCTCCATCTTTTTACTGTCTTTGTTGTTGATTAGTAACATAATTATTTGTGCAGACGTTTTCTCAAAATATGTGACCAAATTATGGCCAGACAGCATTTGAGAAAAACACGGTCACTGTATCTGGATGAGGCAAAAAATTCCCAGCACGAGATTTCTTTAGACAGCTGCTTGGTTTTCTTTTAAAATCACAGCGTTTATAGACATCTGTCCCTTCCTACTTTAACGGCGGTTTAGATTGGATCTTAGGAAGAAGTTCTTTACTGAGAGAGTGGCTGGGCACTGCAACAGGCTGCCCAGGGAGGTGGTGGAGTCACCATCCCTGGAGACATTCAAAAACCAACCGAGTAGCTAGAGCAATTGAGGCCATGGTCTAGGGGTCAGGGAGATGCTGGGATGAAGGCTGAACCCCTCATCCTGGATGCTGGGATCCTGTGGATCATGATTCCATGATCTTTCAATATTTGCCAAAAAAGCTATACCAATATATCAATCATTAATCAGGTGATCCTGCTCTGGCAGGGGGATTGGACTAGATGATCTTTTGATGTCCCTTCCAATCCCTAATGATTTCCTATGTTTGAGCATAGGAAAAAGGGAGACTCTTAATTCTGATATTGATTTCTTTTGTAGCCTCTGAGAAGTCAATCACCTTGCTGGCCCTTGCTGTAGCCACTTATTCAAAGACAGGTGGTGCAGGAAGGAAGGGCTGATGGGGTGCACAGCTTGAATGCAGCATCTGTACAAATCACTGCCCCAGTAAAGAGCTGGTTCTCTTTTTCAAGCTTGGGATTGTACTGGCACTACCTGGAAAAGCCCATTTATCTTCCACAGAATAGGTTTCGTTCAACTCATGAGCATACTGATGGGACAAGAAAAGGAGATGAAACTATGCTCATTTCTGCAAGATAAGGACAAGTAACTGCTGCCTGTTGTACCCTGCTGTACCATACATCATGGTACCCTACTATTCCAGGTGTATCTGTATGATCTCAACCTAGAGGTACATGCTGTTATTCACTAAGCATGGACCCTGGCAAGTCCTCTTCTCATGCTGATGGCTGTAGGAGACAGAAAAGACATGCAGGGTTGTTGGTTATGCCAGAAGATAACCTAGAAGTACATCACCCAGATTCCAGCATGAGTTTGAGAATCTTTATGAGTGCAAGGTGGGATGGTGGAAAGCACATTCTACTTTATCCTTATCCAGATGGTGATCAAGTGCTGCCTTGCAGCTCCATTGTCCTGACCTCAGATTTTACTTACTGTGTCAGAATCTCTTTTGAATTTCTGACCATGCACTAGCTGCTGTGCTGACAGCTTGTTCTAGAGTTCTGCTAATGATGGACAGCAAGATTGGCATGTGGGTGAGGCTCTGCAGATGCTATAGCCATGTCTAGATGCAGCTTTAGCCTGTATCAGAGATGGACACTTCCTGATCCCAAAGAGACAGCATGTGCCAGGTTTTTCTGAGTACTGGGAATGTGGGTGATACCAGTATAGCACCAGATCTATCATAATATGACCTGTTGGAGAGCAGTGTAGTAGAAAGGAACATGGGGATCCTGGTGGACAGCAGGATGACCATGAGCCAGCAATGGGCCCTTGTGGCCAAGAAGGCCAATGGCATCCTCGGGTGGATCAGAAGCAGTGTGGTTAGTAGATAGAGAGAGGTTCTTCTCCTCCTCTACTCTGTTCTGGTCAGATCACATCTGGAGTACTGTGTCTAGTTCTGGGCCCCTCAGTTCAAGCAGGACACAGAACTGCTGGAGAGAGTCTGGTGCAGAGCCACAATGATGATGAAGGGAGTGGAGCATCTCCTGTATGACAAAAGGCTGAGGGACCTGGGTCTTTTGAGCTTGGGAAGAAGGAGACTGAGGGGTGAACTCATTAATGTTTATAAATATGTGAAAGGTGGGTGTCAGGAGGATGGAGCCAGGCTCTTCTCAGTGTCATCTAGTGACAGGACATGGTGAAATGAGTGTGAGGATCCACATAAATATGTGAAGGAACTTCTTCACAGTGAGGGCGAGGGAGCACTGGAAGGGGCTGCCCAGGGGGTGGTGGAGTCTCCTTCCCTGAAGATGTTTAAAACCCGCCTGGACATGTTACTGTGCGACTTGATCTAGTTGATCCTGCTGTGTCAGGGGGATTGGACTAGATGATCTTTCGAGGTCCCTTCCAATCCCTGATGTTGTGATTCTCTGAATACAAGAGAGAGTGGTCCATGAGAGGTGATCTACTCTTGGTAAAATCAAATCCCACTCAAGCTTTCTAAACTAGTGTGAACTAGCAGAATGACTTTGTACCAGAGCAGCTCTTTACAGTTTCAATTCTGATGCTTTTGACTTAATGCTAGGGCTTCAGAAGCTGGATTTACAGTACCACCAAGCCACAGCTCCAACAGGAGTCTGTAATTCCTCTCCTGAGTCATCGCTATTGACCTCAAAATGAGACTTGTTTTTGACATACTCTGTGGATTATGGAGCCCTCTAATGTCAAGAACTTGCACTGGGTGAAACATGTCCTCCACAGCTCAACTCCTCACCTTTGAGTAGGTTGTAGATACTGGAAGATTCATGATATTGTGTTGAAACATGAGCATAATATCCTTTATGAATGAAAGACATGCATTAGGGACGTTAACGTCACATGCAGACTTCCAAATTGTGCTCCTGTTCACTCTCTGGTAACTGCTGAGTCCAGAGGTACTAAATCTGGCCAGAACTCAGCATTGTACTGGATATTTTTCTTATCATAGATTTTTTTACAGCAGTGGTGACAGACACCACTCCATCACATACTGATAGGAAAAAGAGGTAAAAGATCACTCAGTGTTGCATGACAATTTTCTACACAGAATAGACACAAAGCCAATTTCTGGGTGAAGCCACTAAGTTAAAAGGTAGATATGAAATCCTCCCAAGCCGCTGAAGTTGAGCAAGATACATGGTTACCAAAGAAACAAGACAAATCCGAGAAGAGAGCCATACCATTGAACCCCAAACAGCGCCGAAGTGCCAAAAGCAAAGTTAATCTTTATAAGTGGTAGAGTTTAGCACATAACAATGAGAAAATCTGTAATAATGGCTTAAAAAGCCAGCCTAATTTTCCATGACCCTACATAAGCCTGGTAATACTCATTAGTGTCTACACAAATTTGTTAAACCTTCTCAGCATTGAGAAAACATGACTTCCTTCAATTTGGGTTTGTTTGTATCTGAAACTTTCATATGATCCAGCTTCCATGGGAGTGACAACAGCTTCCATTTGAGGATTAAGGAGATGCATTATACATTCCACAGCTCTGTGAGAGCAGCTAAACAGGGTAATCCACTGCATTTCTCAAAGCAACAGAATGGACAGATCCCTGCCCTTCTAAGTAAGCAAGCTTGCCTGGGAGAGGAGCATCCTGGATTTCGTAATTAAATGAAAAATTAGATGAATGCAAATGAGGCTCTGAGCTGATGCAGCTTGATTGTAACAACAGGGTCATTAATAGTTATTAACGATAACTGGGGTAAACTGTCAGGTATCATCCATGTGTAAGCAGGCAGACACGAGCAAATGGCTCATAAATGTGCCTTAAAGGAAAAGAACCCTTGGCTGAGGCTTTGGTGAACTTAGAATCACAGAATCATTAGGGATGGAAGGGACCTCGAAAGATCATCTAGTCCAATCCCCCTGCCACAGCAGGATCATCTAGACCAAGTCACACAGGAACTTGCAAGCTAGGAAAGCAGAATCATAGAATTATAGAAGCATAGTGTTGGAAGGGACCTCCAAAGGTCATCTAGTCCCCCCTACGACAAGCAGGGATAGCTCTAACTAGAACAGATGGCCCAGAGCCCTGTTCAGCCTGACCTTGAATGTCTCCTGGGATAGGGCCTCCACCACCTCTCTAGGCAAACTGTTCCATCACTCTCAGATTGGAGAAGTCTTTTTTTCTGATGCCTAATCTAAATCTACCCTTTTCCAACTTAAAACCTTGACCTCTCATCCTGTCATTGTATACCCTATTGAAGAGTTCGTCCCCAGCCTTCTGACTGACCCCTTTCAGGGACTGGAAGGTCAGTATCAGGTTCACCTACAGCCTTTTCCTCTTCAGGCTGAAGTAGATACAGTAAAATACAGAAACAGAGCGTTTGTTCTCATTTTGAGCATCCTTTATTTGTAGAAGGGACCCAGCACCACATGGTGCCCTGCCATGGAAATGGTGATGTCACGGGTCTTAGAAGCAAGTGGCAAGGAAATGCCCCTTTTGGCCTAGAAGCCCATATCCACCCCTGACTAACTTCATTATGCCACTCAGGCTGAAATGCTGATTAAAAGAGAGTCATTCCATCTACTGTTCCTTTTAATCACTAGGTAAACAGAGTGCAGAGCGCTTGGTACGTCTGGTAAATATGAAGTAGGTCAGTTGTTGCTCCTCAGGTGCTGATAGCACTATCGGACCCGATTATCTCCTGTGCTATCAGCACCCGCTCTGCCGTGCAGCAGCTTCTGGAAGCTGTAATGCTGTAAACAAGAGGCCTTTGGGTATTTGCTTTTCTCTCTTTCAAATATACATAATCACTCAGCAATACCGGGATGGTTGAACTATCCTTAGAGCTACATGACTTTGAATTAGTTTTCTTAACTACATCAGTCCCCCAAGTGCCTCTGATACCTGTGGAACTAATATACAGAAACATCCCCAGTGCTGGGGCCACATTTGCCACCCATTTGCAGACTATGGTGGATATAATGCACCAAGCCCCCCTCAATGGGTCACACCACTGTACACAGCCTGCTGACTTCTCCAGAGGAGGGGATAGACAAGTCTATCCGCAGTGACATTCATCTGATGGTTGTCAAACTTCTCCTGCATCAACACTGTCACCCCTTACTGTTGGTTTCCACAAGAGTGGGTAGAGCCCAGCTTTCCAAGCCAGTTCTGAGCTGAAAATGCGGAACATAACTTAAGGGGTTTAGAGAACAAGTCGTACGAGGAGAGGCTGAGGGAGCTGGGCATGTGTAGTTTGGAGAAGAGGAGGTTGAGGAGGGACCCCATTGCCCTCTACAACTACCTGAAAGGAGGTTGTGGTTAGGTGGATGTTGGCCTCTTCTCCTTAGTAACTAATGACAAACCCAGGGGAGATGGTCAGAAGTTGAGGCAGGGAGGTTTGCATTGGATGTTAGGAAGAAACTCTTCACAGAAAGAGTGATGAGGCACTGGAACCGCCTTCCCAAGGAGGTGGTCAAGTCACCATCCCTGGAGGTGTTTAAGAGACCTATAGACATGATGCTTTGTGACCTGCTATAGGGGCAGGCATGGAGGGGGGTTCCTTTGTGTTTGTCTATCAATCAGGTATTTAGGTACTCAGGTATTTAGGCTTTTTGTTATTGTGGGTATGGTTGGACTTGGTGATCTAGGAGCTGCTTTCCAACCATGTGATTCTGAAACTCTAGGGATGATGTAATGAGGGCTAAGCTAAGCCAAGCTGAAGCACTGGTCACACTCCTTCCACCTCACTTTTGGCTATGGAACAGCAGTCTATGCCTTGCACGTGCACTGACACCCCCTGACCTGAAAACCCAGGGGTGGAGAGGAAGGTGTAACAGCAGAGGCAGTGTTTTCCCTTGGGTGCAGCCGATCCTTTCCCTAAGAGAGCATGAAGCCTGGCTGTGCTGCCTTGCAGGGGTACCACACAGGAGGATGTGTCTAAACCCTGCTAAAAAGGATGTTCTGTCGTTCAGCAAGAAACAGCCTCCAAAGGTCCCTTGGGCAGGAGTTTTGAAAAGCTCTAACTTTGCAAATTAATATTTTTCAGGCAGTTCCTGTCATATTTATTATTGCAATTACTATTACCACTATTGGCATTTCTGCCCATAGTTGCTCATGCGTTTTCACAGCACGAGGATAAAATTGGAACCCAATTAATTTTTCCAATTCTCCTCTCACACCTCTGAAAACAAAAAAAAAAAACCCTGCAGTTGTCACCAGCCTGCCTGTTACTTTGTTTGCTGCTTCCTTCCTGAACAGTGGCATCAGGATGAGCTTGTATTTGATAACCTTGTCATTTCTCTTTGTTTTCGGTTTGCAAGAGGCTGATGAGTCGTTGCAAATTGGAGAAGGCTCCCAGCGTGTCAGCTGTCTGGACTCACCGCAGGAGCGGGTTAGCTAGGAATCAAACCTCCTCCAGACGCAGGTTTAATACTGTTGGCTTGGCTTTGGCTCTTCAGTTTGCAATCACTCTGACTTCAAAGGAGTGCTTTACAAGTCCTCACATTGAGAGCATGGTAGGGAAAAGTGTTTGTTCATCCTTCCCATCAGCTACTCCCAGAAAACCATTGTTGGTAAAAGGGAGGGAAGGGTTTCATTGTTCTGATTCCCTTAAAGCAACACAATTTTGCAGAGCTGCAGGACAATTACAGGTATTGTGATTTGTTTCGTTCCCATCCTTCCCACCTGGTGTGTTCCCGTTTAATACACCCTCACAACTGTGATTTGCCATGAGCATAATTAACCTTTTGCCTTCTGAAAGCACTAAGACGTATTTGCTGGTCTGTCTGCGGGCTGAGCTGGGAAACGTTCTTTCTCACCTGATAATGTTTTAATGTTCTTGGGAATCGCTGAGCTATTTGCTAACATTTTGTTCAAATAACACCTCAGCCGAAACTGCTGCAGCTCTTTTCACAGGAGTCTTTCCAACGGCCTTCTTGCAAGCCGAATTTCCTTCAGGAGATGCTTTATTTACTTATTTGATTAATATTAAGGGCATTGCAGATTGAGGAAAAATAAAGGCAAGCAGGCAAACCTGCAGCCTGCTGAGCTGAGCAGCCTGGACCTTAACAACAGCCTACGGAGAGGTGTGGAGCCTGCTATTAGGATAAAAATCTGGCCGTGAACATTGACAAAACTCTCGTTGTCTTGAGGAAGACCAGCTTTTCTCCAGTGTCTCTCCTGCAACAGCAGAGGTTCTCCTCTGCTTCTCCTTCTTGTTTCTCATTAAGTCACCGTCAACACTTTCTCTGGTTTTGACCTCATTCCTAACCTCATCTGTTTTTTCCTCTTCCACTAAAAAAATTCCACCTCTGTAAAACGAAACATGGGCTCTGCAGCAACACTCTGGTGTAGATAAAAATTGCCATTGAGTAACTGGTGACCGGTTGTCGTACAGACAGTGAGATTGTGGCTCCGGTTTTACACTGCTGCTGGGAAAATTTACCCTTCGGGGCCATGTCTGCGTCCCCAGTTTGCTTGATTCGTTGCAGAGTTTTATCAGGCGAGCAGTTTGACCATCTGATTTTATTGTTGGTTCCTTTCCAGATGCCAGAAGTACTGAGTATTTAAATATAAATCTGAAGTTCAGCAGGAAATTGAAAATTGATTCTCTACAGCAGTTATCTGAGATATGGTTCAAATTCTTGCCTCAGGTTAGCCAGAGCAAAGATCTAGAGCAGTCTCAGGGGAACGCCAGCTTCACGGATACTGTGGAATGATTTTGGTGGCATATTTGAAGAGAGATTTTAAATTACACACTTTAAATTTAGAAATATAGAAATTTAAAATTAGACATTTTAAATTAGTCTCTGTTTACTATTAACCCTGCAAAATAAGGATGGAGGGTAAGAAGAGAACAAAAAAGAATCTGAATTACTGGTGAATTACTTGTGTGATGTGCAGGAACCTCTGAGTGGAGACACAGGCGATGAGTTGTCGAATACGGTGATGAGCGTGTTAAGGCCGGGAGAATAAATCTTATGAGGAAAGACTGAAAGAGCTGGGGCTCTTTAGTTCGAAGAAGAGGAGGCTGAGAGGAGACCTCATCACTCTCTACAACTACCCGAAAGGACCTTGTGGAGAGGTTGGTGCTGGTCTCTTCTCACAGGCAATTAGTGATAGAACAAGAGGGAATGGGCTCAAGTTACAACAGGGGAGGTTTAGACTTGATATTAGGACAGCAAGGGTGGTCAGGCACTGGAATGGGCTTCCCAGGGAGGTGGTTGAGTTGCCATCCCTGGATGTGTTCAGAGATCATTTGGATGAGGTGTTGAGGGATGTGGTTTAGGGGTGAACTTGTGAGGTCGATGGTTGGAGTCGATGATCCCAGGGGTCTTTTCCAACCAGAGTGATTCTGTGCTTCTATGTTACGACTCCATATGAATTTCTTTAGCGGTGCTGTAGCTCTAGTCACAGCTCAGCCTTCTGATCTCATACCTGTAGGCATAAAGGAGATGGCTTCTGCCCAAAGTACTAACACACAGGTTGCAACAGGAGCCAAAGGTTGCAGAGGACAAAAAACGTTGGAGGACACAAGATGACAGACCTTTGCTGGGACTTGGATATCAGCAGAGACAGGTGGTTAGTGTGTGGACGACTGTGGATACAAGCACACGTTCACTGCTAACCAGTATAGAAAACCCACAGTTTGACCTCTGCCATGAAACTGAATTTACCCTCCTTTAGTTCTCCAAACAGCTCCCGAGGCTGCTAAGAACAGCTGAAGCAGAGGAGTGCACTCCAGTACAGCTAAGTGCTTGCTGGAAAAGTAAGAGGTATTTTTACTAATGCTCCTATGAATGTGATAGCCTGGCAGAGATGTACTGAC
This sequence comes from Phoeniculus purpureus, assembly GCA_028565055.1. Taxonomy (NCBI): domain Eukaryota; kingdom Metazoa; phylum Chordata; class Aves; order Bucerotiformes; family Phoeniculidae; genus Phoeniculus; species Phoeniculus purpureus. The sequence goes on from JAOXOE010000745.1 coordinate 13,957,763, forward strand.
TCAAACCTTTGTCGTTCTGAGCCGTGTGTCAATGAATGGGTACAACTGCACTTGGCTGCAGAGCTCAGTGATGATGTTTGCGGCAAAATCTAAGGAACTACTCTCGGGTAAAATATTTGCAAGCATGTGAAAGCGACTCAGACACTTCTCTGTCCAAGCTTCAGCTTCAGCAGCACCTCCAGTGGCAGCCTGTTAAGTGTTACTTGGACTCCAGAAGATGGGATGTGAGAGAGAGCGAGCTCAAACCCCACTTCACACTCTGGCAGCAGAGGGAAGCAATAATGATTCACTACTACAGCCAACGTTGGTTCAACACCAATGGATTTGGTTCTATAACTTCTTGTGTAAAATGCATTTTCACACGTGTGGGTCTGCCGTGTCAAACGTCCTAAGTAATAATTCCACCAAAATTCTGTAATAAATAAATTACCCTCAAAAATCTACTGGAATTAAAAACAAATCTGTAGATTCTCTGTTCAGCAGCAGCAATAAATCCTTCCTCTATCACAGCATACACTGTTTACATTTGCCTAGGGGCTCTAAAACATTATGAGATGAAATGATTTTCCTGTTCCTTGGTGTCTGGCTGCCATAGAATTTAAGTGTTCCATGAATTTAATTGTGAAGAGAACAGTTTAACATTTTTCAGCCCCTGTGGGGAAATGAAAGGAGGAGCCAACTGGATATTTTGCTGCCTGGAAGATGATTCGTATTTAAAATTTAGCTAGGGTGACTGTGTCAGGTGAGATCCAGCAGGCCAGTAAATGGCCCCGTGTCCATTAAAGATCCGTGCAACCCGTCAAAAGAAAGACTTGATGCCATCAGCAAAGCCTGGCCTGCTTGCAGGAGATTTTCATTCTAGGTCACATAAGTACCTTTATTTATGCAATATTAAGCCAACTTTCAACATTTTCCTGAAAAATCTGAGTTGCTTTCAGGCTCTGAGCAGGATCACATTTCATTGCCTGAGAACTCATCTGTCATCCCGCGAAGGGAGAGTTTATACCTCTAGCAACTAAAAGCTTGTAAAAAGGCACCGGCAGCCTTTGGCTGGAGCACAGGTAGAAGACACAAAAACCAACTGCTGTTGCTTAGATGTAAAAGGAATTCTTATTTCAGTGGAAAAGATTGTGCTGGTTTACCCAGATGACTGAAATCAAGGAGAACACGTCGCTCAGGTCTGCCAGACCGTTTTTGTACAATTGAGGGAATTGAGAGTGAGGATTGCTGTACCGGCTGGCAAAGAAGCAAAACTACTAGTTGCGCCTCCTTTAAACACAACCCCCTTTATATTTCCATTTTCCAATGTCTGTTTTCTTACCAGGGTCCTCTTTGATTCACTTTCATGCTTTGCAAGCGACGTGGGAAGGACTTCTGTGCCACGCTCAGTTACCACTAGTCCTCTGCTGGGTGCGTGAGATGAACCACGACGTGATATGCAGCGGCTGCGACGCCCAGAGAATGGGGTTTTTTGTTCAGAAACAAACCACAACAAAATCTCTGAAAACCTGAGGAGAAGGTAGGGTAGTCAAATGGATGTGTGGGAGAAGAGGAGTGTAAAAAAAGGATCAAAACAGCTCTATTTCAGCTGGCGTGTGATAGATCACAGTATCACAGTATTACAGTATTACCAAGGTTGGAAGAGACCTCACAGATCATCAAGTCCAACCAGTTCATCAAGTCCAACCAGTTCATCAAGTCCAACCAGTTCATCAAGTCTAGATCCTCAGGTTCCTGGAGTTAAACTTAGTGATGGATCCCGCAGAGCAAACTTAACCTAAATTATCCCTTCTAGGTTTGTTTTTGAGCAAAAATAAATCGAATTAAATATCACCTTACACAGTTGACCAATGTAGTGATGCCAAATCAGCAGTAAGAAGAAGAAGGAAATCAGTCGAGTATAGTGCTCATCATTCCTTGTTTATCCTGTTCCACTGTGCTAATTGGATTCTGACATTCTGCACCGTGATGTGCACGGCTTGCTTTGTTCCAGATGTTACCCACATTATTTCTTTGGGAGCTGTTGTCTTCCCTTGCCACCAGCTTAACACATATGCCTGTGATACATGTGGACTGGAAATGAGTGTCTCGAAAGTTCCCGGTCAGCCCAGCGCCGCTCGACGTGCGTTCCAGATGACACGAGGACAAATGAACCTGCTTCCAGGGACACATTGCACCAAGTTATGGCTTTGGTTCATTAAATCAGACAACTGGGTCTGCGTTCCATGCAGGCTCTTTATCACTGAAAACCAGCAGCGGTGTGGATGGGTCTCCTGAACTTTGTAATGACAGTCAGGGTTGAGAATGAGAGTCTGAGTGTTGGGAATTGGAAGGAATAAAAGAGTAAATGTGAAAACAGAACAGACTGGAGACTGGAGCACTCTCTTAGGGTGGAACCGTGCGTTAGCAGATGGCAGCCTAAAAACAATATGTGCTGAGAGAGCTCGAGATGTATGGCAAGATTTTCACCACCTACGCAAACGTTGAGGGGAGTATTGTCTGTCAGGGGTGCTGCAGGGATTCACGAGTCACTTTTGTGTGGATTTCTGAAGCGATTATCTCCAAACCATCAGTGGCGAGATGTTGGAGGCTAAGTTGTACAAATATGAATATGAGCACCAGTCACAATATTAATCCACGTGTTTCGATGTGAGCACCACAAACCACACACAAAGCAGCCCAGACCCTTCTCGTTCGTAGATCACGTAGTGAAGTTGCTTGTGAGAGGCAGCAGCAAATTGCAACTGAAGAGCAAATCGTGATCTCACCATCTGCCTGGAAGGAATTATTATATAGGGTTTACTGTCAATCAACCAACCTGTTTTGAAGCAAAGACAGAACAGTATATGAATTTGTTTTCCATGCTCATTTCATGCACTAATTCCTTACTCAGAAACTGTCTCCAGCACCAGCACTGCACATGGGGCTCTGCTGCAGCTCTCTGCCCAGTCTGCAAACAAGTACCTGAGGTGTGGAAGACATTGCTTAGAGTGTTTTTCCTAAATACTGACAAAGCCCAGAGCTGTGACAAGGAATTAAGTCTTAAGGCATTCTGTTTGCTGAAGCGGTGGCATCAGGGACGAACGAGCTGATGTACAGCACAGGTTCGTGCTGATTCTCACCTTTTTTTTTGTTCCAGTGGGTGATCTTTCTCCAGCCTCTCATTTCTGCCTCTTGGGGGTGTCTTCAGTGCTGCTTTCTACTTTTCAGTTGGTTTGGGTTATTTTTTCATGAACATAACTGAAGTCAGAAATTCTCCCTGTCTGCCTGCTTTATCCTTCCAGGGATTTTCCTTCCAACTCTTGTCTGTAGCCCTGCGCACCAGCGTGTTCCATCCATAACCAAAGCTCCTGATGCAGCACCTCGAATCCGAGGGTCCCCAGGCATGCCAAAACAGAGGTGTGAAGCCACAGCATGCCCAGGGCCTTTTAGAAGTACTAGACTGAAGTATAATTTAAGATCACAGAGTGAATCCATTACGAGGGTTCACACTGCAGGGGGCATGCAGCAAAGAAAACTCTCAATTTGCTAATGTTTTTTTTCCACCACTGGCTTTTTTCATGATAAAGTGGAAGCAAATACCCAGGTTTGCAAATAAGCTGTTTTGGTCAATCCTCTAGTGTAATATAAGAGCTGAGTTTTCCTCTGCAGCTGGGGCTGATGCAGAGTTAGTAGACTTTAAAATGCTATTTTCAGGGTAGCACCTGGAGCTGTAAGGACCAGAAGGGCAACGCTGCAGAGCTGAGCTGGCTCCTTGCATTTTCCTTTTGCAGAGGTACCAGCCAAAGCTTTTTTTCCAACACAACATGTTTCTGAGCACTGTTGCTGGGTCATGCCAGGATGTGCACCCATGCCTGGGTGCCTGGAGACAGGCAGGAAAGGCATCAAGCTCCTAGTAGAGCTCCACACAGCATTCTCTAACCCAGCATGTTTCCCAAAGCAGCTTGGCTGTGTTCTATCACTGGGGTTTACCCAAAAATACTTTGCACCTGGTAGTTCTTTAAGCCATCAAACCAACTCATCCCTGTGCTAAGTGACTGCCCCTCTAAAAGCTCAGGTGGTTTGAGATTATAAAGGCTCCCAATCAGCAGAAGCAGGTGATGGTTATTTTAGAGGGCAGTCAGGGTGTCTAGGAAGAACTTTTGGTGTTTAAATGAGACAGAGCCAAGAGGTGAGCCTGCCTGTGAGGTCAGACCTAGGTTGTGGGGGTTTTCAAGGTTGCTGCTTGGGAATTAGTCTTTTGGGACTGGTGGAGCGGATTCCTGATTGTGTTCATGGTTAGTGCTTTGGACTTTCATGTTGTGCTGGGAGAGCTCCTGATAGTGATGGAGAGGAGGGTAGGGGTGGCTAGGAAAGGTTATTTTCAAGCTCTTGGTCCAAGTGGTAACTTTTTTTTGCTCTGGTTCCTGCCTGCTTCTCATTTTTCCCTTGTGCTAGGAAAACATGGGAGGCTGGCTGGACTGGGGAGGTCAGCTGAGAAGGAGATGGGATATCATGTTGGGAGTGACTTACTGTAGAGTCATAGAGACACTTGTTTCCTAGATAGCTCCATTCTTGTGCTGAGGTCTGAAAGTGTGAAGTTTGATGGAAGAGACTTACTTTAGCTGCTGTTGAAGCCTCTTTTCTTTCATTACCTGGGTGTGATTGAGACCTATTGCTTGTAAAGCTTTACTGAGAGGTAGGAACACAGCAAGGCTGGAAAGAGTGAAGACAGCCCAGTGACCATATCTGAAGTGAATTTGCTTCCCAGAGTGTCTCAATTGCTTTGCTTCTGTTGGTTTTGTTTTATTTATGTTGTGAATGTTAAAAACACTTTTACCTCATGTAAAAATTGACTCTTCAGCAGGAGAAGTACACATGAAGCCTGTGCTTGGGGACTGGTATTTGACACTCTGAAACTGATAAATCAGAGCAAGTGCCATCTCTGACTATAGAGAGATTAATTTTCAGTCCATGCACTCTGGTCCATGATTTGTCTGCTGTAGATGAGTCTTGCATGTAATGTGGGTGTAGCTGGTCTGGAAAGGCAGCAGCAGACTGAAAACAGTGCTAGTTCATTCTCAAACTAGGAGTGCTTCACTGGTGTTTCATGTAATGGGTTCAGCTGGGCTCCTGTAAGAAAGGCTGGGTTGAAGGCTCTGGAGTCTGTGCTATGCAGAAGCTGTGACTCAACGAGAAGAGGGGCTTCCCATCAGGATGAATTCTCTAGCTAATGTTTAGCAGATAAAGGATAGCAGTGTTGCTAGTTGATAACACCACCATGACCAGCATCACTCTAGGTCTGTTTTGATTGAGATTTCTTGGCTTTTTGGTGTATCTGAGCAGAAAGTAAACAGCCTGTCTCTCTTTGTATGAAGGCTGTGTTTAGCTGATGTGTTATTGTGAGCACAGACAGGTTTTTATGGATCTATTCCTCACATATTGAGTGCTATTGAAGTTCTGCTGTATGACGATAAAGTACTGCACAGATAATTTGTGGTGTTAATCCTTAGCAAGTACTGATCTCCTTGGTTAATAGCAAGTTATAGATAAGGGTTGAGGGATGGGGTTTTTTGTGTCCTACATACTTTAAAAATAACTGGGACACAAACTTTTGATATAAACTTCCTTGACAAATATAGATGTGTGGGTTTTTTTTTTTCTCGTCTCTTAGGAGTGGAAAATCTGTAAGAAGCAGAATCGCTGCCTCCCAAACACAGCGACTGTGATGACTAGACACCTCTGTAACAAGGAAGAGCAGCACCTTAAGGTAGGCTGGGACAAATAACTCTGAAAATATCTCCTTTTGGTCTCTGCTTCTGCTCTCCCTGCTGTTGTCAGTATTCAGACTTGTTATTTAATTGTTCTTTGTTTCCCGGTACAAGCTGCTTATGGTGCTCTTGTGGTTTGCTGTGTTATTTCCTGATGGCTTTGGCTATGCCATCCTACTGGTCGGATCTTCACTGTACGTTTGGGGGTGAGGCATGGCTGACAGAACTGCTGCTTCTGCCAAGTAAGGTTGATGTGGCTGAGGCAGCAAGGAGAGAAGTGTTGTAGAGATGTCCTATAGGATAAGAAGGTGGAGAGGAGCCACCAGCTTTGCAGGTGTCAAGTGCAGTGAGTGAAGCTTCTTGCTGTGCTACTTCCTAGTGTTGCTGTGCCCTTGGCTGGTCCCCTGCACCTACACAGCTGCACCCAGTGAATTTCTGGTCACCCCGTGGGATGGCAATTATTAGAACCAGCCCCTGGGCTCCCATAGGAAATGGTTTCCCCACATACATTGCTGTTCAGCTGCACACCTTTAGGTTTTCGGTGTGTGTAGTGTGTTTGGCCAGCAGTGCGGTCACAGCCAGATGAGTCACCAGGTACTCTTTTGTTTTTCCTCTATCAAAAATCGTGTAGCTTTCCAGCTGATCTTTGCATGGCCAGCATAGTTGCCTCTAGGAAAATCAGTGCATCTTCTCTTGCTACTGGAAAAGCTAAAGGAGAAAAGCCTGGTGTGATGTGTAAGAAGTAGAGGAAACAAGCTCAGCTCAGTTACTGAGATTGTACCAATCTTCCCTCAAGAGAGGCACTGAGAAAGGCAAGTCCCAGGGCAGGGAAGGTTTTGCAGGGAATATATTGTGAGTGTTGGAGATAAAGTGAAGCACCACCGTGAGCATCTGGCTGAACACCGGGGATGTGCTCGTAAAACGTCAAACACTGCTGTACTCGTGTGCACTGAATGTGATACAGGAGTGTTGTTCTGGGCAAAGGTGTGTGTGCAGCTGTTCTCCAGGAAGCCCACAGATCTTGTGTTCTCCCTGTACCAAAAGAATCCTGTTATACTGTTTGTGCTCCCTACTTCACTGGGGAAAGAACCAAGAGCTAGAAACACAGAGAGGCTGAAGGTCCTGGGTGACCCTTGCTGCCTGGCTGGTTTTCCTCTGGGCTCTGTGGGTGATGCTGAGCCTGTTGCATGTTGGCAGATCAACTGTCACACGCTGAGCTGTTGGATTTCTGTGTGGGCTGGTTTTCACAGGAAGGCAACTTTGGTGGGAAACTGGGGGGCAAGCAGGATGTGTGCTTTGTCGGATTTTAAAAACCCCACAAAGTTACATAAACCTCATGGACAAGGGAGCCAGTAATTTGGGTTTCAGTGGAGGGAGGGTAAACCTTGCTGTTAGACTCTGCTTGGCTCACCTGGAGTGGGAACATGCTGGTGCTGAGGAGCTGCAGTGTGCATTGTTTGTTGCCCAGGCAGCAGCCCAGGCTGAGTTTGGTTCTACAGGAAAGAGCTTTGTAGGGTGGGTGGAAGCAGCTGGGGGAGGGCTGGAGAACACAAGCGGTGAAACGCAAAGCAGCATTGTCCCAGGAGCACTAGAACTAATGAGCTTTGCATTTCAAAGGTGGTGAGCCTTCTTCAGACCCTGTAAAATACCCGCCTGGGATTTGTCATGTTAAATCTCTACATGGGGAAAAGGCCTGTGTGTGGGAGGTGGAGAGAGGCAGAGGAGGCAGAATGCAGGAAGTAGAGGCCAGAGACCCTCATTTGGGTGCAAGCACCAATCTGCTGTCTGCATGAGCCTGCCCGAGCTGCACACGCTCTCCTTTTCTGCGTGCACAGAAAATTGTGATAAGTAGAGGTTCAGGCAGTGAGGAGCATTTATTTTTATTTGCCTATTTTTGTCAGTCACTTGGCATCTCCAGATGAACGGTGGAGCCAGGAGGAAAAGGCTATTCTTGTGAATACAGTCCTTGTGTTTGCGAGGCAGCCTCTCTCAAAGACACTTGGATGCTTGCTGAGCCCTTGCAACCTACCTTTGCCTTGGGAATATCATGCCTGTGCAGTGGTCTGCTTTTAGGAACCTGCCAGTAACCCTATGGAGCCCTTCAGTCAGAGCTGTGGCCAGGAGACTTTTGTGCTGTCTGACTTGACTCGGGTAGCTCAGGTGCTACTCTGTTCGTTCTCCTGCTTGCCATCAGATATCAGAGTGGAGGTGCAAAGACCACCTTTTGACACTTGTCCTCCCAGGAGCCAGGCATAGACCATGTAACCCAAATGCTCTTCTGCCTCTCTGCAGGGTCTGATTCCATTGTGCCCCAGTGCTTGTGGGAGCTGCTATTACACAGGACGGTTGGCACAACTTTTGTCCCATCTCCCTTCTTTCTACACCCAAACTACCCTTTCAGTCTTTCCTTTTCATGAGAGAATATTTTGAACTGTGCTGACTAGTGTCTTATTTTTTCCTTCCTATGTCCTGTTTTCCAATGTGTTGGTAGCTCCACATTCAGCACGTGGACTTGTGGGCACGTGGGAAACATCATCTCTTTCCTGCCAAAGCCAGTGGCTCCTGAAGTGAGGAGGCTAAACGAAAGCCCCAAAGCTTCAGATGAAGATGACACCTGTGCCCAGCTCAAAGCAGGGTAAGAGGAGCTGTTTCACTTCTTGCTGGTCCACTGGAAGTTAAAATTGGCAGCAAAGACATCAAAGCAGGTGTGAGGATGCTTTGGCAAGATTTGCCAAGGACTCCTCTGCTCCTGTCTGATGTTGGGAGCCAGGGCAGTGAAGAGACTACAAGCACAGGCTGTTTAATATTCTCCTCTGTCCCTCTGATCTCCTCACTACCCTGCAGAAGCAACATGTCCCATGTTCCTGCAGAGCTTGTCCTGAGCAATAGCAGCATCTGTCAGGGGTTACAGTGGCATTAGCCGCATGGAGCTGGGAGCTAGCAGTGCTTGGCAGAGTGACAGTTCTGCTGTACCTTACATAAATCTGTATCTTGCATAAATCTGTCTCTGCCTCCTCTGCCAAGGTGTGTGGTCACAATTTGTCTGATTCCTCCTTGCTGTCCACAAGGCCTTTCAGTGTCCTAGACGATTTTTATTTGCTGCTTGAAGCCCCTCTCCCTCCTCTTGCTTCACACGTCCCCACCCTATAGCCTTCCCCTAGTTTCCTTGCAGGTTCTAGAGGAAATGTTTTGTGGTGAACAGGTTGGAAAGAGTTCAGGAGCAGTAGAAAGCTCCCCAAATTCCCATGCAAAGATAAACTTGCACTACTTTCTGCTTATGAGCTGCACTTGATCCCAAGTCCTGGTCCCTTGCTCATCAGGCCTTCGTGTCCCTTGGTTGCTTCTCATCAGCGTTCTTGGACACTTCTAGACCCTTCTGAGGCCAGAAAGTAGCAGCAATTGCGCCAGTTCTAGGAAATTCTCAGGGAAAACAAGAAAACCTTTATTCATACAGGGACTTTGTATCCTGAACCATACTTGTGCCATGCATCTTCTTACTAAGCACCTGCAGAAAATGTTGATCTTGTGAAAGCATCTCTGGTCACCAGAGAGTTGTCCCAAGCCACCCTCTTTTCCCCAGCACTACCTGGACACCTGATGGGAGCCCCTGCTGCAGTGGTGGCCAGTGTTGTGCGGGGGTCCACTGCTCTCCTGTGTCATCTTTGTCAAACCCACACCTTGCAGTTGCTTATTGTTTTAAGGCTACAAGACAGAGCTACTCTGAGCACTGTGTCAGGGATCAACGTAACACCCGTGTCAGTCTGCAGATCCAGTCTCCTAGGTCATATTGCTCAATAAAGCATAGCAGCTCCAAAGAAGCTCATGGTCTGTGGAGAATCAACTCATTGCACCTCTCACTGAGGGTCTCCAAGGAGATCCATGTCCTTGGGTGCTGAGCAGGAGGTGCTTGAGAGTAAGGGAACTTACTAGTAGTGGTTTTTACGGTTGTCTGGAGCTGGCAAGCAGTGACAGTAGAACCTTCTACCACAGGTTCTCAAGGTAGGGGATGAGGAGATCCCACGTTGTGTTACAGCATGCACCCTGGGCTCTTCACAGAGCAGTAGGGATTGGAAGGGATCTCGAAAGATCATCTAGCCCAGTCCCCAAAATGGAAGTTTCTGTTTTGTCTCCAAGCCTCCTTTTGTAGGCAGACAGGAGAACTGTAATGCTAAGGGAATGGTGGGTATTAAATCCATACAGTGGCTCTTTAAAAAATAATTACATGTGGTACGAGAGGGAGAGGAAATCTCTGTGTTCCTGTAAATGGCCACTTAAGATGTGGACAATAAATAAATAACTGCAATAAATAATCTGGTGTATCTGAGCCTTAGCATTTAGGAGGCATAAATCAGAGCTCTCTCCCCATCGTGTGCTGAAATGCATCGGAAATGGAGTTCGAAGCAAAGATTCCAGAGTTGCGGCAAGGTGTTGGCAATCCCCCGGGAGCGCATCGAGCCTCCTGCCCCCTCTCCTGTCTCTCCCGTGGTTTCTGTTGGACTTTCCCTGCACCACCCCTCTCCATTCACAGGCATGTGCCGCTCTCCCGCGAAAGGGAAGAGGCTCCCTTCGGTCCCGCTCGCCTCCCGCGAATAAGTGCGAGAGCAGAGCCGGGGGAAGGAAGGCTGCGCCGGCGGAGTTACCGCCTCTGCCACGCTGCTCATTGGGCACCGAGCCCTGCGCCTCTCCAGCGGCTCCGCCGGCCCTCCGCCCTCCTCTGCCCCTCCGTACCTGCTCCGCGCACACACAGCCGGCTGCGCCTCTGCTCGCTGCCAAGTCCCGGTGCCGCTATTTAAGGGCAGCTGCAGTCGCTGAGCCCCGGTGACTAGCGGATGCCGGGCTGGGCTGTGTCGCTTTAAGGCGTGCGAGACTGTGCCGAGCAGGGCTGCGCTGAAACAGGCTCCGCTACTTCCAGCATCCTATAGCCCTGCTCCGCCCGTGCAGCCGCCTGACTCGGCACTGCCTGCGCTGGAGTCGGGCTGCTCTGTTGTGAAACAGAAACTGCTCCTCGTCCTCGCTAAGTATCCTGGAAGCTGCAGATTCTCTCAAGATCACGCCAAAGGTCTCGTCAAGCAGAAGGTGATGCTAGGAGATGATTTAAAGGTGAAAATGAAAAGGTTTCCACCCCTCAAACCTTGGCCACTTTTCTGACGGCAGAGTCTGAGAGCTCAGATGTCTTTACTCTGGAAACAGGATTTGTAACGAAAAGAGATCTTGATTTTTTTTTTTTTTCTTCTTTTAATCCTGATAAAGAAGATTATTGGGAAGCTATTAAAAATCCCTTATTGTGATACACATGGATTTAAAAAAGTGTTAGATCTTTCCAATGAACACTAATAGAGTGCTCTGCTCTTGGTTGGATTACTCAGGTAAGGAGCTTCTTTAGGATTTAAGATTCAGAGCCCAGATCTGGGACTCGTCAGATAATAACTGGAGGAACACTCACTGCTGGGTTTCTCTACTAACGATAAGATGGTCCGTGTGTAAAAGTGTGTGTGTGTGGCAGCAGTTTGCTGGCAAATAATTGCATGAAGAAATCTCCTGTAAGAAATGCTGGCTTTTGAGCTAAGGTAGTTAGAGAAATAGTGCAGGTTGGCAAAGGGGTGTATTTGAATTATTAAGGAAAAGGCAAGGAGCTAGTAATAAAGCCTGGGTGGTTTAAATCTGACTGCTGCCCATGTGGTTAAGACTATGATGCCGGAGGAAAGGCATTTAGCAGGCTGTAGAAGTTTGGCTCTGCTTCGCTCTCTGGCTGGGATTTTTAAAGTTCAGTTCAAATAACCTCAATACCTGGAACACCAGGTATGGGTGAGAGTTCACCTTTCCCTCTTACCTGCTTGTACAAAAAGCGTGGGAGCACCACACAGATTGAGAAGGCAGTAATTCCTGAAGACACAGGAAGCCTACTGTGAGCTCCCTGTTCTGAAGGGGTTGACTGTATTTTGCAAGATAAATAGATTTGAAAAAGAGAGAGAGGAGAAAGTACCCTGTGTACTGCAAACAGTGGGAAATGAAATTAATTGTATGCCAAGCAGTGCCTCCAACACTCAGTATGGAGAAAGGAAGAGCCTCACGCTGATCCAAACACTGTTTTGGTATTTTCTGTTAATTTTAGATGTCACTTTATGTGCTTCTTTCCAACCAGCTTAGACTTAGAAAGGTTCCCAAATACAATGTGCTGCTTTAAAACCAGGGTAGAAAAGACATTCTAAGTGCATGTGTTTTATTAACAGCTTTAAAACAATGAAATCCTGTGATAATTTTTCTACTGCAGAAGCCCCCTGCTGAATCACATAGAGACTTCTTTAAAAAAAAAAAAGTATTTAAGGAGACAATTTTTCTGTGTGAGAGACTTAATCGTTCAAAGTCTTTCTTGCTCTGTGAAAATGATGTTCAGCTGATTGGGTTATTAGATAGCAAATGGCATCACGTCATTGGCTGGATAAGGAGAGTGCCTGAAGTTTGATTAATTTGGCAATATGAAATGCAGCAGAAGGTGTTGTTAAGGGACCTGGACGATGTGTAGCGTAGCTGAGCCTTGCAAAGCTCCTGATCCTTGCAGGCGTGGAGAGAGAGCTGTGCAAGTTAAAAAGTCAGGGAGAAATGTAGCCAGTTAGTGCAATGATGAATGCAAATATGAAAGATCACACCTGTCTGTGTTGTGTGGCCAGGTGAGCCAGCACCATGAGACAGAGGAATGACTCCTTCCCTTTGCCGCAGGAATCTCTTACATTTTGGTACAGTCAGCCTAGTGACAAGATCAAATCTTGTGGAGAGTACATCTCCAATTGCGGCTGGCCGTACTCCAGTCCCTTTATGTGCACTGGTCGAACACAAGGAGGCTGGTTTCATCTGAGGATCAGAACATAATTCAGAGAAACCATTGCTTTGTTTAGCAGGCAGCATTAGGATGAAAATTTAATGCTTTCAAATGTCAGACAACAAACTGTTACCTTCTGGGTCAGTGTTAACCTTCCGGTCCTGGGGCTGAAGCATCTTTGAAATGTGTCTCAGATATCTGTTGGTGTTTTATGCCGGTCTGTAAGACGTTTAAAGTAGTTTTGGAACTTTCTGGGCATCACAGGTTTTTTTTTTTTTGCTGGCCGTGTGATGATTTTTTTTTCTCTTTTAACTCCCTTGTAAGTTGACCTGTGGGCCAGCGTGTGAATGTTTTCCAGCAGTCTATTTTTTCAATCCTCAGACCATTTCAGTTGCATATTTACCTCTGAATTATTAAATTTATCGATGGTCCTGTGATGACATCTTGTTACCTCAACTGTCCTTCCTGCACATGACCTCTGTTGTCATCCTGTAGGGGGGAATAACAACCCTGGGACAACAGACATTTAGCAGAAGGAGTAAGAAATGCTAGTGAAACAGTAGAATGTGACTGTTGTAATGGAAGCTGACTATTCTGTGTGCTGTGAGGCGATGGATAATAACGTCTGTCTAATATTTTGTTTAGAGAATGGCAGTGGTCTCTGCAATGTCCTGGGTCCTGTATTTGTGGATAAGTGCCTGTGCAATGCTGCTCTGTCAGGGGTCCCTCCATCACACTTTCCAGCAGCATCACCTGCACAGACCAGGTAGGACTGAGATCAGCTGTGGGATGCTGTAAGATTGCAGCGTTTCTACCTGTGCTAATGTCTGTCTTGATAAATGGTTAAATAATCATAAAAGCCTTTTTATCCTGTAACTTTTATGAGTTGCTTGCCTTTATACTGCACAATGGGGTTTTTTCAGGTGGTCTAACGTGATTTGTGCTTTGCCAATCTGATGTTGGAGTATTTATCCTTTAATGTCAGCTTCCCAATACTGGAATCCCATTTTGGGTAACCATTTGGTTTCTTTGTGTCTTCCCCTGTCCTTAGTTCAATCAACCCACCTCTCCATTTCATGTGGTTCTGGAGTGGGCGTATGACTTGGAGGTGTGGCAGCACAGGTTTGGGTAACTTGGCGGTTATCTGGCCCCAGCTGGACATGGGTTTGTTATTTAAAGTAATGGCACCAAATCTCACTCATGGTCACTATTGTTTAATGGAGGTCATGTGTTTGCCTTGGCATAAATGAGACACGGCGCCTCGTAGGTTCTCAGGTTTGCCTCTGAGAACTGATTGGGTTGCAAAAGTGCAGAGGAGAGTTTGGTGCTGTATCTTACTGGAGATAAACGTCTGCAAAACGGTGGTAGATCCCCACAGGCTGGCAGTGGAGGGTGGAGCTCACTCTGTTGTGATCCACAGAGACTGCACATTAGTAGTTTTATTGTGCTTTTATTAATAGAAAGGGATCGCGTAACTTTCGACCCTTAATTGTGCTTTGAAGAGCATGTGCTGTGTTAAAAATTGAAGAGCTGGCGTGTTCCAGGTGGCATTATCATCTGCTGAAAATCCGATGGGCCAAGAACGTCGCTTAACAAGTTTGGATCCAAAGATAGGTGGGGAGAGGTTTTAGGAGCTTTTGGGACTGAAAGCTGGGACACGGTACCTTGCAGTGATGAGTCACTCAATGTGACAACTAATAGTTTAATGGGTTTGGATTTAATGGCTTGTCTTCAGAGACGGGTGGTCTTGAGCTGCAGGTCTCTAGTACCCTTAATAATTCCATTTTTCCAACTACTTTTGTTGTTAAAGTCGCAGGTATTGTAATTCACTTGCTTTTTTGTAGTAAAATATGCACAGTTAAAGCTTTAGGTCTATTCCTCTGATAGACCAGTTGTTGGTAGCTATGATAGAGCATCAGATTAAACTAGTAGGTGGTATCTCTACTAGCTGGTGCTAAAAGTTTTCAGAGGGTTTGAAGTTTGAGAGATGAGGTTCTTATTTGGGACTTGCAGAGAAAAGAGAGAAAATGTTCCTTACAGATGATTGAAGTAATGCTGCTGGTTGAATCTGTTACCCCAGTGGGGGAAATAGGAAACAGCCCAGCTAAACGGATAGGTAAAAGGAAAATGCAATCTCATTTTGTAAAATCGGGTGAAACAAGTGACATGATAAGAAAAAATGAGAGCTGGGCAGATTCAGAGCTCTGCAACATTTGCCTAAACTTGAAAAATCGCCTCTTCTATGAAGGAAGAGCAGCAAGACAGTGAATGCATACCAAGTGCTGGGGAAATGTGGCAAATGACAAAATCTTTCACTCAGAGATGTGATACAGATAGAGTGAAGGTTTTACAGCTGCCTCATCACCTACTTAGAGACAGCCAAGCTTTCCTGCTTGCAAGCCTTCCTCAGGCAGCTTTTCTGCACCCTACCCGAATAAGATTGATGGTGTTCTGATCCCAGGCAGCCAATTCCAGTCTCTCAAGAAATAATCCACTACACTGACAGATGAGTGGAATTTGACATGATGTTCACCTCCAGATTCAAATTGTGCTGCACCTGGGAAGTACCAGCTAGTGAGCATCCTTTAGGGAAACTCTTAGGGATTTTGGACAGTTTCTGCTGTCACAACAGAAAATCAAGACAGTGGGTTTTCTCTTTTATAAGGCTGTGAATTTGCAGTCTGCCAACTGAATGTGAAAGGTTGTACATAAAAGGGATGGAAATATGTTAAATAGCAAACTGAGTGATTTTAATGTATTCAACTGCAGTCCCTGAGCACACCCTATTTTTCATATTTATAATATTAGGAATGCGTCATTTACTTGTAGTTAGTCACTGTGTAAGTAAGATTAAAATGTTCAGCCAAATAAAAGTGAATAAAAAATGGGTGCAGATGAACCAGTGCATAATTTCAGTAATTTAATATTTGGTATATGAAATTTCAACTTATTGAGTCGTGGCAAATATAGCTGTAATCAATAGCATGCTCAGCATACCTTCTCCTTTGGTTCATGATCTGCCATAGATAATGAGATGCTCTAAAATAAGCGGGTTTTGAGCTGCTCAGCTCCGTCGTGGTGCTACTCTGGTACAAGATAATTAAAAGGGTTCCACCCCAGTTTGTGCTTCTCATACTTCACAAAGTCTCTCTGAGCACAGGAAGGTGCTGCTAAAAGATAAAATCCTTCTGGAGAGTATTTAACATAATAAACTTGGGCTGAACTTGGTGGATTAGCAGAGCGAATACACCCACCTGTTCTGCTGCGGTTAATCCAGTTTTGAATCCAAGGGCAATATATGAAAAGGTTAGGTTATCATCAGAGATTTGAGCTCGTTCTTTTTTTCCCTCCAACTTGCTTAAGGAAGCCCTTGAATGGCTCAAAACAGGTTCCTACTCGCTCCATGCCGTCACAGAAGTTTAAACCTTCCTTTCAGCTTAGTGTAATGTTTCAGCCTTGTAATTGGTCCTGCTGCTAAGTTGTCTTAACTGAAGGAGGAGGGTATGAAACCAAAACCAAATGTGATAAACCACAAGGTGACAGTGTTTGTGACTGACTGCAGCTCTGTTGCCTCCGGGCTGTTGGCAGGTGGGCACAGGCGGTGAGGGCTGGGTAAACGTTGCTCAAAGATGGATGGTGCTGTGGTGCTTGTACCTGTTCGTTAATTTTTCTTGTCTCGTTAACACGATGAAAAGCTTGAAGCCTGCTGTTAACTAGCCTTAAGTGTGGGTGGCTGCTTCTGCTGGCTCTGGGCTCTGAGAGGTGAGGTGTGCAGGGAAGACCTTCAGGCTGGGATGTGGAGGAGACCTTTGGAGTGCAATAGCCAAACACCTTTGCAGTATAACTCCCCCTGGGTAACACCAGTGGCTTTCTAGGGGTTTCCTGTGACTATATTTGACTTTCATGTGAATTGCTTTAGGCAAAGGGCATGCGAAGGAATTAATGAGAAATAACTTTATGTGGAAACAAATCTTCATTGTCTTGTTTTTCTTCCCCAAGCACGTCATTTCTGTGGTCTAATAAGAAAACAGTGGTAATGGGAAGAACTCCTCATTGCCTGTTTTAGACTCTGAAATTCAACAGCTCTACCACTGTGTGTATTGGCCTGAGGATTAGAGTGGACAGGTTGTGATTTGCAGAGTTAGCCAAGTGCCTGTGATAGTCCATTGATCATCTGATTGACAGGGCTGACCCTGCCCAGAGGTAGGAAGTAGATGCTGGCATTTTGTAAGACACAGATATTCACAGAGAAAAGGATTCCAGTTAAAAAAAATCACCACCACCCTTTCAGCTGTGCAGTTCATAGCAAACCTTCTGGCTCTGCTCCAGAAATGAGGGTTGTTGTGCTCATGATGAGGACCACCAGGTAGTGTTCACAGTTTACACAGTTTATTAGGGTTGGAAGGGGCCACCAGGTCCAACCCTCCTGCTCAAGCAGGATACAAATTGCTGAAAAGCAGAACCACCCAAAAGCTTCAATCAGCTCCACAAAACTGCATTCAGCCATGGCTGAAACATCTCCAGAGAAGGCGACTCCACAGCCTCCCTGGGCAACCCCTTCTGATATTTTATAAACCTGACTGTAAGGAAGTCTTTCCTTAGATTGAGGTGACACTTCCTATGGTCAAGCTGACATCCATCACCCCTTGTCCTGTCTGATGCAACTGAAAAGGGAGGATTCCTTTCTTCTTGGCACCCACCTCTGATGTACTTAGAGACAGT
>JAOXOE010000745.1:13988383-14006701 GCA_028565055.1 Phoeniculus purpureus
TCCAGTTCTGGGCCCCTCAGTTCCAGAAGGACACAGAACTGCTGGAGAGAGTCCAGCTCAGAGCCACAAAGATGATGAAGGGGGTGGAACACCTCCTGTATGAGGAAAGGCTGAGAGAGCTGAGCCTCTTAAGCTTGAAGAAACGGAGTCTGAGTGGTGATCTCATTAAATTTGGAAAGGGCAGGTATCAGGAGGATGGAGCCAGGCTCTGCTCAGTGGCATCCAATGATAGGACAGGGAGCAATGGGTGTCAGCTGGAACAGAGGAGGTTCTACATCAATATGAGAAGGAAGTGGAACAGGCTGCCCAGGGAGATTGGGGCATCACATTCTCTGTAGACATTTAAAACCCACCTGGACATGTTCCTGTGCAACTTGATCTAGGTGATCCTGCTGTGGCAGAGTGGTTGGACTGGATGATCTTTTGAGGCCCCTTCCAATCCCTAATGTTCTGTGATTCTGGCATTGCCGCCTTGGAAGAGGCCTTAATGAGTGCAGAGCGTAACCTGTTGTGTAATTAACCTTTACTACCCTAGTATTGTAACGATCCGAGTGCTAGTGCCGTTGTGTTGTTGAGTTTCTTGCAAGGGTAACTCTTAGAATTCTGAGTTTCTGTTTGTCCGGGGATGGGAGTGCAGATAGAAACTGGTAATATTGCTCTGCCCAAGGTGATGTGTTTTACAGCTGACTCTGAAGCACGTCACCTCATTGAAGCTCTTTCTCTTCTTTAACTCTTTTTCCATTGTTCTGGCACTGGTGTGTGCCACGCTAAGAGCGCTGAATGAGAAGCCCTTCAGATATCCAGCCGTTTGCATGTGTTTACATTCTTCTGCTCTATGTTAGAGATACTCAAACACATTTGACCCTGAAAAAAGGCTGCTGTTAAGGCTTTTAATTCCCTGTGACGTGCTACGTGTGTCCACATTATGCAGGTGGCATCACGGCATCTGCCTTCTACCGTACAGCTGGAGGAGAGAAGTACTAACATACAATCTCATGTCGGTGGTTTCAGCTGTAGATGGCCTTCCAGTGTTCCCAAAATGCTGATGAGCGTGGCTTTCCCCCTGTAATTTCACAGGACACAGTAGGAGATGGCTTATGTAAGACTCTTCAATTCAAAACATAGTGCCATGTTGTATGTTTCCTTCAGCTAATAAAGAAAATCACTCTCTTGGGTGGGGAGAATCTTCGAGTCTGTTCTCAAACTACAGATCTGCTACAGTTTGTGCAGGAAAATTCAGTTGAATTTCTGTTTCCTTGAAATTTCTAGGTTGTCTTGGGGTCTTGGATTTGCAACAGGCTCTGAGCATTCATGGTTTTCCAATTTAAATGATGTTTTAGTGTTTCCCAAGGAGCAGTAGCTGGGATGGGCTGTTCCTTTATGCTCCAGGCTGCCCTGTGTGCAGCAGCAGGTCAATGGTGCTGATGTTCCAAAGGCCCATAATACTCCCTATTTGGAGGCTAAGTTTTTAGATAAATCCTCATTCATCCAGGCTTCTGTGCATTGTGTAATTGAAGCAATCTGGTTTGTACGATGGAGTGACACTGAAAGCCAGTGACTCACTTTTATAAAGCAGATTGCCTTTGAATTGCAAAGGGAGCATCTTGAGTGTCTTTGATCTACGGCCAAAGGTCAGAAGTATAAGATCCAGGAGACACTACACATCACCCATGGATTTGGGGATGGCAGGAATGTCAGTCAGGCTTCTGACCATTCTGCAGTAAGAGCAATTTTATGTCTCCAGTGGTCCCACATCCTGCAAACATGGAGCTCTCTCACACTTGCATCCTTCAGTTTTTCACTTTGAACTCCTGAAGGGTGACTGTAACTTGGATGACTGACTGAAATGAATCATGAATAATTAACTCTTGGCTTATGTGGCTATTTTGAATTAAACAGTTCTGGATCCATATAGGATACTCAACACTTTTATTCCACGTTTTGGGGACTGAGTGTGTCGATGCAGTGTTGTTCTTTTATACAACAAACAGCAATCTCTTGTCTCTGTGCTTTGCTGTGTCCCAGCTCCATCAGATCTGCAGGTGAAACCAGAGCCCTAAACTGGGCTTTGCCTCTTTCCAGATGTTTGAAGCAAAACCCATTTACAAATAGAGTCACTAGCTGTGTTGTCTAAGAAACACTGGTAGTGCAGTAAGGAAGGAACTGCTCTTCCAGCTTGGCTGTCTAAATGCAATTAAACGCTGCTAGAATTGCATAACCAACTGCTGAATTGCCACTGTCATCTACTGAAAGAGACACCTGCGGTTATTGAGGGCACTGTTCATTTCCTCCGCTCAGATAAGGGATCTGTCCGGCTGTCAAGTGTCACTCGTCGTCAGGCGATGCTGCTATGTGCCTGGACTTCGGAGCACGGTTACTGCTTGGATGGCATTGTCACTCCTCCTTCTGCTTGGCTTTGGGGGTGCGTTTGCATTTTTGACTTCACAAAGAACGACTTGAGGTTGTAATGGACAGGGTGAACTACTCGGGGAAAGAGTAGAGTGGGAGCAGCATTTAAAGATTGGACAGTTCTCCGGCTGTGGTGAAGGAACAAGCTGTGGCTCTTTGTGTCTGAACTGCGTGAAGTGGCCATCACAAGGTTGGTTTGTGTTCTCCACTCTATCTCGCGCTTTGTTCTGAGGATCTCCATTTACACAGACCATTGCAGTCACAGAGAAGGTTAAACTGAGAGAGAGAAGTGTCTTTTGTGTTGAGCTGGAAGCAAATTCACAGTGGAATAAGCTTTTCTTGCTGAGAGTAGAGGCTCTACTACTTGAATTTGGTCTGTCTCCAACACTGATCTCTGTGTCTCCAAGTCGTTGCTTCTTGTTTCCCTTCTGAAATGGGAAGAACCCACCAGAGGGTGTTCTCAGCATCAATTAGTTGGCAGAATTTGCAGTGCTGAAGAACCTCACGGTAGTTCAGACACTTTATTTTAGGCTGCTGCTTCTCTTAAGTGATTGATGTTGCTTTTTCTTCACGTACTCACTTACCAGTGAAAAAGCATCCCCTTTCCAGTTTGATGTTAGGCTGACTCTGCTGTCTGTGTCATGGAACGCTATTCTCCCATCCAAAGCATCTTGCAGCTCATGAAGGAAGCAGTTGCCTGCAGGGCAGCCCACTACCAAGTCCCAGTGTCCGTGCCCTGATGCACACGAACGTTTCTTTCCGGTGTTGGAAGGCAATATTTTTGCCACTGGAGCTGATTTCTATGTCTGGAGCTGAGCTGTCAGTTTGCTGCTTGGTTTGGAGATGTGAGGTTGTTCATCCATAGATCGAGCAGGAGTGTCAGAGAGCCCTTCAGCTCACAACGAACGTGAAGGGATTGCTCCGCAGTGACTCATCCAGTCATATAATCAAAATGTTTATGGTGTCTGCGTCTTGGCAAGGCCATCTGCGGTGCCCCAAACACAAATTCCATCAAACAGATTGTTGCAGCGCAGCCGTGTGTATTAACTCTATTTATCAGATAATTAATTTCGGTAGCGGAGCGAAGGGATGACCATAATTTACAAGGCACGGCCGCGCGGAGGAAAGAACGGTGCTCTCAGTCTTGTGGGCTGCAAACAGGGATTTAAAGTACTACTGAGTGTCTCCGTGAATATTCTAAATGCATTAGGTAACCTTCTAACCAGAAGGTCATCCTTATGGTATCAGGGGAGTCTGGTTCATGTCCTGCTTCTGGCAGGGCAGGACTAATTTCCTCTTAGTGTCTCCGGTAAGGGGTGGGGTGGGGTTTGATGTCTGGGATATTTTTTTGCATTTTAGTATTGCATAAATCTTGGTGATTCTATTGGTTCTGTGGCAGCAGTCGTATTCTAGTATTTTTAAGGACTCTGGTGTTCATGAGCCAGCAAAAGATTTGAAAAGTATTTGAAGCCACAAATACTGATGAGACTAGGAGATATGGAATGAAAGTTTCCCAGATGGGTCCTGGATCCTATAAAAGTATAACCAGCCCCAGTGCTATTTTCTGGGAGTATTTTCTGGTCGAGTGCCCTACCCAGGGTCTGCAAGATGACTTCACCTACGTTTTCCTGCTGCTTGCTAGGAGAGAAGGAACAGACATCATCTGTACCCTCTCTGGGGCACGTGGAGTGTACCCGCCTTCTACCCCTCACCAGTGGAGCCAGGCTCTGCTCAGTGTCATCCACTGACAGGATGAGAGGCAATGGGTGTGAGCTGGAACACAGGAGGTTCCACGTCAATATGAGAAGAGACTTCTCCACAGTGAGGGTGACAGAGCCCTGGAACGGGCTGCCCAGGGAGGTTGTGGAGTCTCCTTCTCTGGAGATGTTTAAAACCTGCCTGGATGTGCTCCTGTGTGACTTGGTCTAGGGGATCCTGCTGTGTCAGGGGGATTGGACTGGATGATCTCTTGAGGTCCCTTCCAATCCCTAATGTTCTGTGGTTCTCTGGAGACGTTTAAACCCGCCTGGACATGTTCCTGTGCAACTGGATCTAGGTGATCCTGCTGTGGCAGGGGGAGTGGACTGGATGATCTTTCAAGGTCCCTTCCAACCCCTAAAGTTCTGTGATTCTGTGATATGAGGCACAAGGACAGGAAGCCCATTTATCCCAGTTCTTTCTTTATCCTCTTAGTATCGTCAGACTGAGCACTCCCGCTTGACGTAAGTTTTCAACGTGCAAAGCTTCATCTAATTTTTTCATCATGGGGGTGACTTCTGTTTATCAACAGCTCAATAATTATTGATGTTACATTTCCTGCGGAGCAGGTAACGGCTTTTAAATTTGTTTTCCCTCCTTACAGTTTTCCTGCATTTTCTGCAGTATTTAGCTAGAGGGGAGCAGACCAAAACGAGCATTCAGGTTTGTTTTGCAGTTCAGGATCCTTTTCATTCCCGCACGCAAAGTGCAGGTCACACTGCAAGCGGTAGATAAATGGCTCGTTTTACCTCATCACCAAGTGAAATGTTCCTGCTCACTTTTTTTCCCTGCTGCTACAACGTGTTTGGTGTTGTTCCATTTGCAGCATTTTGTAACAGGTTCCAGTCTGATGACCTCCCGCGATCCTCTCAGCAATGCCTGCAAGTGGTGCATTATTATAGCGGAAGGAGCAATGGGCAGGAACTCCCATTACTGCTGCACGACTCCTTCCTGAGCTGTCAGTATCTCTGGAATATGCTGCATTGTTAGTTTGCCTTTTATTCTGCCTTGAGTAGCTACGAGGGGCTATGCTGGCTGTTGTGAACAGCCGAGAGAAGGCAGGATTTACCTCTGCTCATGTCTGAGCACGAGAAGCTGACTGGACTTTAAGACATTTCCTGGGAAGGAGCAGCCAAGTGGGATGCCCAGGGCTGGTTCAAGCTCACAGTGTCCCAGGTGGCTCTTGCTTCATCCAACAGGGTATTGGGACTTGAGCTGGTTAAAATAGGGGATTTTCATTTTTGATTCGTAAGTGCTTTTGTTTTCCCATTCTTTTTAATGTTCTATTTATTAATTTAGCAGTATTCTTCTTACGAGCGAGTAGTGGTTCAATATTTCAACGCATCTTTCATGTTGTATCTTCTTTCATGTTGTTTTGAAAATCATTATTGCCTTGCATTGATCAAATCTCAGCGCCCTTCATCTAGAGCGAAGGGTTTGCTTTGAGGTGCGAGGGAGGGGAAGTTTGACACTCGTACCAAAATCATACGTGAAGGCGCATCAATAGGAAAGGAGCGCAGGATCGTGGTGGAAAATGTGAGATCATTAAGGACCATGTAGACGGTGAAATATCTGCTTAATGCTCTAGTTACCCCCTCCCCCAGTTTTAGAATGAAAATGTATATAGCTGGAACACACCGCACTCTGCGTTGTCTTTATTGAGGTTTCTCTTGAAGTTAATAGAGTTTGTAGAAAAAAATCCGTTGTTTTGGACAAAGACCAGATGTGGATCCGAGACCTGACAAACAAACAGTATATCCTAAGAGGAAAAAGGCCCTTCATGACACTCAAGTCCTTACCTACTCCAGAAGACTGGTGATAAACACATTTTTATTCTTGCTAGCTCTTTCTCAATCAGCCTCTATTGTGGGAGAGAGGGAAGGAAGAGCTATTCTTTCCTAAAGCCCTTTCAGGATGATCTGAAATCCAAGACACAATCAAGTCTTTATATACTAGAGAAGTGGGTGGTAGATGTCAACCTAAATAGATGAGATGAATTATTAATGTGCATATTTTTGAGACTGACAGTAATCAGTTGAAGACACCAAGTCTATTTTGATGAGGATTGTGCCTCCAGACACAGCACCAAATGGAGGGTCTGGGCTGGGGCCCCTCAATTTGGAGAGAAGAACAGGGTGAGGGGGGATATGATGTGCCTTGACGGACCACAACAGAAGGAGCAATAGCCAACCTCATTGCTGCTGTGGGAAAGGGAGAGTTGACCCTGCCTGGATGTGTTCCTGTGCGACTTGGTCTAGGTGATCCTGCTGTGGCAGGGGGATCGATCTAGATGATCTTTTGAGGTCCCTTCCAATCCCTAATGATTCTATGATTCTATGACCCACAGGGCAATTCCTGTCTGAACATGTCATTTTGAAAAAATCCTCAGTCTTTCCTAGTTTTCCTGGTTTTTGCATGTGTTCTGGGAAGGTAGAGGGGTGTATGGATTTGAGCTGAGAGAGGAGATGCCTTGGCTGTTTTCTGAAGTCCTGAGAAAGCACCACTGTAAGGATAATGTGGCAGAACTAGAAATCCCATCCCAGTTTTCCAGCACTTTCCATGTACTCCAGTGCTAACAACCACACAGACTCAGCTCTGGTGGCCACCAGAAGGCAGATTATTGCTTTTGAAGAACTGAATGAAACGTTAGCGGTACAGACAAATGCTTTTGAGATGAGTATGCGGTGTGCTTCGAGTCCCTTCGTTTCAGATGACCCCACACAAGAGATTCGTCTTCTTAGGTTTTAGTTCCTCTTGGAATCCTGTGTCCACGAGGTGTGCAGTTTTTTAGGGTGCAATGGATGCAGAAGGTATTAAACCTACTCATAAGCAAATCCTGGATGGCAGTCACTAACGTTTGCTTTGTAGCCAAACCAATCTCTTCAACTCTGTGTTGATCTTTCAGTTTTATTTCCCGTTTGCCCATTAGGTTTTTTTTGAACCATTGACCTAAACTTTGTCCTTTAGGGCTGTAAGGATGACCAAAGTAGTGCCGTTAGGTTGCTCTTCAGAGACCTGGTGGTGACAGTGGCAGCTTTCAGGAATCTTCAAGTGTGTGGCAGATAGTCCCTTATTATTTTGATTCCCTCCCCTTCAAAAAGAAGCGGTAAATCCAAAAGCTGTCACCTCTAAAGTGCGGAGAGCGTACAATGGAGATAACGTTGGTAGAGCAGACACCTCTACTGCCTCTTAGAACTTCTCATTTTAAATGATGTGGAAACAACAGCTTTACGCTCTGATCAGAAACAGAGGCTGAATTTTAATGTGATCCAGCGCTCTCCCACTTGTAGGGTTGTCATGAATTTTATCTGCAGCCTGCAGAACGAGAAGGGTCTCCTTGACAAGATACCCCCTAAATCCCAGGGCTGCGTCTGCTGCCTCAGAGGTGGAATTCTTCAAAATGTGTTTGCACACGTTTTCTGGTTTGGCTCTTGTGGCTTTAAGAACCGCGTGAAATATTTATGTGCTGTGCAGACGGCGCTGCGTAGTTACTGTTGGATACCTGTTGTGGTACAAGGCTTGGATCAGAATTAGCCAGAGTCCGAATCGCCAGATGCAAATTGCACCCCTGAAAACAACCCCGTTTTGTTCAAAGGTTTGGAGGCTGAATGAAAGTCCTAACCCTGTCCATTTCCAGAGGGACTGTGGTTTTGTCTGCACGTGCTGTATCAGGAGAGGGATGAATGCTGGGCAACTTGTTTTGTGAGAACAGTAAAACACATCTTGGCTGGTGTGTTATATATCCTTAGATCTACTCCACAGGGAAGAGCAGGTCGAAAGGACCATCCTGCTGGTTTTTAGCCAAGTCTCTCACAGTGTGGTTTTCAGTTAGCTGATGAAGAGCCACACTCTGCAAGATGCAAGATATGCTTTATGAAGGGACGATTACCTTAATTTTCTCCTGCGAGCTGAAAATGCTGAGCATGTTCCTTATTGGGTTCAATCCTTCACAGGGCTGCCTGTAAAGGTGATAGAATCATACTAGGGTTCATTTTAGACTTACACAGAAGGGCTAAGAAATCATGGTACTGAGGCTAATCTCAGCCCTGCAACTGCCCTACAGCACCTGTTGAACTTCTTGGTCTTCTATAGACGTTTCAAACAATACCATAGCTACAGATGTAGATGCGGGCACAGAAAGATGCTACCAAAATCACAGAATCACACAACATTAGGGATTGGAAGGGACCTTGAAAGATTATCCAGTCCAATCACCCTGTCAGAGCAAGATCACCTAGATCAAGTTGCATAGAAACACATCCAGGTGGGTCTTAAACGTCTCCAGAGAAGACTCCACAACCCCCCTGGGCAGCCTGTTCCAGGGCTCTGTCACCCTCACTGGGAAGAAGTTCCCTCTAGTATTTATATGGACCCTCCTATATTCCAGCTGACACCCATTGCCCCTTGTCCTATCATTAGATGCCACTGAGAAGAGCCTGGCCCATCCTCCTGATACCTGCCCTTTCCATATTTATCAACATCAGTGAGGTCACACCTCTGTCTGCTTTATTCCAAGCTCAAGAGACCCAGCTCCCTCAGCTTTTCCTCATCAGGGAGATGTTCCTCTCCCTTCATTCCAGATGTAGTCTCACCAGGGCAGAGTAGATGGGCAGAAGAACTTCTTTCCATCTACTAACCACTCCTCTTCTGATTCACCCCGGGATGCCATTCTTGCTGCATTTCTCTTCCTATTAGTAAACGCTTTAGTGTTGCAAGTCTGGCCCTCAAATTCTGGTTCTTTTCCAAGCACTGCCTAAAATAATCTGGTTTTTTGTTACATTTTCAGTTAAATTTTGGAGTTCTTTTATTTTCTTTGGGATTTTGAATTTTTAGTGTATTTTTTCTAGTCCTGTAAATTATTTCCTGCTAATCCTCAAGTAGTTTGGGTTTTTTTTATCCTTTGGAGCCTGGCAGGATTGACAGGCTCATTGTCGTTTGATAGATACGTACAACTGTCAGCGCCTCTTGCTCATTCAGGGCTGAAGACACCTTTCGTAATGATCAATGGTTAATAATACCGGCTTTTAATGCCTAGTATCAGGAATTAAAAATCATGAAAGCTTTTACATGCCTTGAAATTGTGGCCGTTTATGTCTCTGTACTTCTACGTGCTCGAAGTCCAGCAGCTATCACCTTGTTAGATACGGAGCCACGGCTCTCTGGCTTTGATGTCATCAGTCAGAACGAATCCACAGGGATTGTGAGAGTGCTCCTAAGCATTTGTAAGATTTATTTTCTTGTCTATTACTTGGTGATCCTAATCTTTGTTTCAATTATAGTAACGTACGGATAATATGATACCTGGGTATGGATATAACCCAAAACTAATGTGTGTGTAAATTTAATAGGAGACCTACCTATTTATCTAGCTCAGAAATATATTTCCAGGGGTATTAATTGTGTCTGTGTGACAATACTCCTCCATAATGTGCAAAAGCAATTAATGCACGGTATTACAATGCACGTCTTTAGTCACCTCCTCTACAGTCTGTCTGTAAACTCGTGGTGGAATAATGGTGGACAGTCTCAGCCTCTTTCACCTGAGCTGCTGTATTTAAATCCAGCTGCACTGACAAAGCTCTGGAGTATCTCTGTCAGTGCGGAACAGCGGGTGGAATCAGTCTGGCCAGAGGAGCTGCGAGGTCAGCTGCGTCTGGATTCACCTTTAAATCTATTGGAGTGCTGAGGTGTTGCATGCGGTGACCCTGCTGGGTTAGGAGGTGGAGACAGCCTCCCTCTTTCCCCGAATCACAGAACATTAGGGACTGGAAGGGACCTCGAAAGATCATCCAGTCCAATCCCTGAGAAATCAGGACCCAACGAGATGTGCACTGCCTTCCCTTAAAGCGACCCACTGGTGTATGGGAAGTCCCTGAAGCCTTTCGGGTGGGTGTCAATACGCTCCAGTACTGAATTAGTTCAGGTGTTTAGTCAAAGCAGAACAGCAAACGGCCACAGCTGCTTCAAATACTCTGCGTTTCCTCTCTCTCTCTCTGTGGTATTGTTTATAGTAGCACAGATTCAGGTACTGAGTTCACAGCCATTCCTTTAGGATGACTTTCATAAATTCCTTGTGAGTTTGCTCTCTGCAGTGGAGACGTCCCCGACAAGAGCCGATTAAATATTTATAGCACAACAAAACGCTGCACAGACGCTGCGGTCACCGTTAACATTTCAGGATTTGTTTACAGATGCCGCGTTCTCACCGCAGTTATTTGCTAATTCCGGCATGGGCACAAATAAACAGTGGCTCAAACAGCTCTAGCTGTTGCAGGAAAGACTGTATGTACATGTGCTGTGTATTGTTAGACTTCAGTAATTGAGCCCAGAAGCCCCAGCTGAGGACAGCAACCCATGGTAGGGATTTGTGCAGGAGTCTGGCCGAGCAGCATTGCAACGGCAGAGAGCTGCCATTCAGAAGATGCTCTAAGATTGTTGGGTTCACGAAGGAAGCTGCTAACTGGAGCTAAACCGTGGATGTTCATTCACAGGTCGTGCCAGAGTGCAGAACATGAGTTTAGGTAGCAGCAGTGTTTCTCTAGTCATGTTAAAACAGCAGTAAACGAAGTGGAAGATGTTACTCTCAAGCCAGCAAGTGATGAGTCCTTATGTAGCTTCTTCTCACTTTGGATTTGGTGTTGAATGCAATTTATGCTCTGGTGCTTCCAGTGGACAAGACGCTTCTTCTGAGTTGCAGTGATTCCTGTGCTTAAAGGGTACAGCTTAACAAACCTCAATTTCTCCTTGAACCGCCTCTTGTCTAAACTAAGCACTCCGGAAATTTTTGAGGAAACATAGATGAACTGGCTGTAACTGGCACTAGTGTGGTGAATAAAAAGCACATTCCTCGTGTAGGATTTGTTTCACTCTACATTCGTTTCCAGGTGTTAGGCTACTCTACACGTTGAAGGTGTTTGGTGGCAAGAAAAACAAGTGATGAATGAATGTGACTGAGGAAGGAATGGCCACGATTCAAATGTGCTAGTAAGTGTGTGTTCGTGGTCCTGCTGTGTGAATGTGTTCAGGCTGGATAGTGAGTGTTCTGCTGAGCGCTGGTCAGACCCAATGTTGTAGGAAGCTTGGACTAGATGACCTTTGGAGGCCTCTTCCAACCCAATACATTCTGTGATTCCATGTTGACTCTGTCCTGGCATGTATTCTGGCCAACGGAGCGATCATATGTGATGATGATTAAGTTGCTGATGTACAGGTTATCTGTTTTGATTCTGTTTTAGTCCTTCCCATGAATGTGTCAATACCATGGCATGAGATAGTCTCCTTCTCTGGAGATGTTTAAAACCTGTCTGGATACGTTCCTGTGCGACTTGTTCTAGGTGGTCCTGCTCTGGCGAGAGGGTTGGAATAGATGATCTTTGACAGTCCCTTCCAATCCCTAATGTTCTGTGATTCTGTGATCTTTCGAGGTCCCTTCCAATCCCTAATGTTCTGTGATTGTGTGATTTTCGAGGTCCCTTCCAATCTCTAATGTTCTGTGATTCTGTGATCTTTCGAGGTCCCTTCCAATCCCTAATGTTCTGTGATTGTGTGATTTTTCGAGGTACCTTCCAATTCGTAAAGTTCTGTGATGAGACCATTCACAGTATTCTTGAGTTTCTTTTTGGTCAGTGGGACTTCTTCCACCTCTGAAGTGTTTCGAGGTGCTGTCACACTGTAGAAACAAGAAACTCCACGTGCATCTTGTCTACTTGCAAAAACATGTGGCAATTCTGTGTTAAGACTTTGCTATAACAACCCCTGTAATTAAGTAGCTGTTACCTCTGGCTAGGTGTGGCTTCCAGGTGAGAGCTGGGCAACAGTGAAAGAGTTCAGGTCCATCCACATTGCCCAGAGAAATATGGCTTTAAGTGGGGGTGGGCCATGGCAAGTCTGGTAAAGGGAGACAGGATGTGGCTGAGGCAGAAGTAAACAAGAAAGTCATAGTGGAAAGAAATGAACTGGAATAAAATTAAGTTTGCTATCAAGCACTGCAGATGGAAAATCCCTGCTCTCTAGCCAAAAAAAGAGGAGGGCTTCAAGGAAGGCCGAGATTGATACTGAAAAGGCAAAACAGAGAAGCCTGGTGACCTGCAGAGGAAAGTTGTGGAATGAACACCTTCAGATATTTCCTCTGATGTGTGTCAGGGGTGAGACAACTTGTCCCCTCAAAATATAGAATAAATCAATCATAGAATGTTTTGAGTTGGGTGGGACCTTTTAAAGCTCGTCAGGTGCGACCCTCTGTAGTGAGGAGGGTTATCTGGATGGATTCGTAAGGTTTTTTCTTTTGGTCTGAGAGGGGATGGGAGGGTAATACCCGAGAGCCATCAGGTGAATAAAATTGATGCTCTATACTGAAAAGCAAAATAGGGTTGTCTCTTGGTTTCAGCTTCAGGCTGAAATTAAACTAGACGTCAAAAGCTTTCATGCTTGGTGGTGCAAGTCACCTCCCAGAAAAATCTGACAGGTCTTGTTCAGAGGGGTTGGTTTTTCTGAGAGCTTAAAGCCCAGACGTGCAATGTATTTCTACAAACAAGATGGCCCTGTAGAAATCCCAGGTTAAAAAACCTTTGGCTGCATAGCAATCAGATTTGACTTAACCAACACATCAGGAATTGGAAAATAATCTTGATGGTTCATCTTGGTGGCTGTTGGTGGCTCTCTGCACAGCAGCGATAACAGGCGTGGAGGCTGCATGGACACGGGCACTGTGCGGCAGCCGGGGATGTGCTGCACTGCATCTTTGGTGCCTGATAAACCCCAATTCACCTTCATAGCTCATGTACGAGGACTGAGAATTTCTCCTAATGTACAAAGGGCCGCTGTGTGTTTTGTTTTGCTTTTGTCTTGTAGGTTTTTTTGTTGAAAAGCAGTGTAATGTCGAGTCCTAACTCCACTGTAAATAGAGAGAGTGCTTGTAGGGTTAACCCTTTTCTGTACTGCTGTATAAGCAGTTGGGTCTTTCCCAAACCGTGCTTGTGTTCTCTTCTCACAGAGATGTTCGCCCCCTGCATGCTCAGCTCTCGCTGCTCTTTTCCTCTCCTCACCTGTGGTGTTTGTAGCTCTTGGTGC
Source organism: Phoeniculus purpureus (assembly GCA_028565055.1). Taxonomy (NCBI): domain Eukaryota; kingdom Metazoa; phylum Chordata; class Aves; order Bucerotiformes; family Phoeniculidae; genus Phoeniculus; species Phoeniculus purpureus. Next base: position 14,001,620 of record JAOXOE010000745.1, read on the forward strand.
CAGTCTGGCTTCAAAGAGCCATTGAGGGCAGATCCCTTCATGTGGCACTGTAATCTGTAGTGAGGGCAGGGGGAAATGGGGTGGTGAGGAGTGGATTCTTTCCAAGCTCAGGGTGCTTTCTGCACAACAGGTGAGATTAAACATCTTTTTTTAAATAGATGCTTTCTAAAGGGACTGCAGGCCAGCTTCTGTGTCCCTTCCCAGCCCTTAGCGCTGCTCTGCTCCTCGAGCAAGACCTGCTTTTTCACTCTTTCCCCCATCACACAGTGCTAACAGAGCACACATAAGCCGCGTGCACTCGCAGGAGCATCTCTCCTTAGGGACAGACAGAAATACCAGTGAGAAGAAACACTGCCTGTGTCACTGCAGGTACGTCACAAGCCCCAGGGAAGACGTGATCCTGGTAGCTGTGCACTTGGCTTTTACTTGAGCCGGTGTGGGGAAGGTGCAGCATAAATTTCAGCGCTATCCCCTCTGCTCCTGGTTGCACATTGTTGTTGCTGACCTGTCTCACTGTGCTCTGCCCTGGGTGTGGAGAGGCACCTCAGCGGAGCAGAGCTCTCTGCTAGAGCCAGACGTGTTAAAGACACCGAATGAATTTCACTCCTGTGCAATTAATCAGTTCTTGGAGAATAATCCAAATTATGTGCTCTCACATTCAAAACCCTCCTCCTGACAGCGCTGTTTAGAAATATGTCAGCTTCTGAAATCGCTGTTTGAAGTCTTTGGTTGGGAAACCTTCCTTTTCTGAGTTCTTTTCACGCTAGAAGAAAGCTGGCATCTTAACCTCCTACTAATTTGCTTCTAGTCCCTCAAATGATGAGTTTAGCTAAACTCCTTTTCCTCGTAACTGGCAGCGTAATTTACCGTCTACCTTTTCTCCCTACACCAAGCCGATACCACACGAATGCCTCAGACTGGGTGTGTGCACACTGGCAGTGTGGCTCCTCAAATAACCCCCTATCTAAGCAGCAGCTAAACCTGTTGCTTGGTGAGTTTCAGAATATTTAGTCTAAAAAGCCGGGCAGAGTGTATTTAGTTTAAAAAATGAGGCAGTAAGCGTCTAGGGTTAGAAGGTTCTGGAAGTTTTGGCTCAGTAGCAGTAGTAGGTTTTGGGAAACCTGAAACGGAACAGTGAGACCTTCTTCAAGAGTTCTGCTGCTCCTGGGATGTGTTCTGGACCCCCCCCCCTCAGCTGAAGGTGGTCACCAAATAAGATCATGGAGCTCAAAGTCAGACACATCTTTTCCTGTACATCCATCAGGAGTGGGGCAGAAGTGCTTCTCGCTCCAAACAAGCGTGCCTGCAGCAGACAGGATTGCCAGGTACGTTAGGAAGGGCTGTTTAATCCCGCTGCTGCAAGAGAAGCCCTGGGCCTGGGATGCCATTCAGGTCAGAAACCCAGTTTGTGGCAGTTGAACTTGGGAGGTTTCTCAGACTCTTCCTGCTTGGAAAATGCAGACTGGTGACCAAAAGGAAGACCAGAAGAAGAGTAACTCACACATCTCAGAGCTTTGAAATCATTTTGTTTGTCCTCTCTTTGCATTTATGGGTCTGGGGAGAGGCAAATACACAGCAGAATAATCAGTTCGTGGTACATAAAGCATTCATTTGCCTCCTTTCACCATGCAAGTGCCTCAGGGAGGGTGTGGGATGCACCTGAATTAGCCTGGGTGCCTGACGGGAGCGATAAAGCTGACCCAATCCTGGCATAGGGGTATTAAACACTCATTGTTGTGGGGACATCAGGTAGTCACACTGCAATTTGCTGCAGTAAATCACCTGGTAAACGAGAAGCAAGCAGGTGAGCAGGATTTACACAGCACTGGGATGTCATCCTTTCACACGAATAGGCACTTAAGATGTTTGCTGCGGTTATGTCTTGTTCCCCTGGGAGGCTGGAGTCATTTTTTGTGGGGGTAGTTTAGTTCAGCTCTGAGGTGGTTTGTCTGTGCCCTTATTTTGTGGCACAGTGAAAGCTGCTGATCTATGTTAGCCTGGCTTTGCTGGCAAGTACTTGCTGTCGAGCTGCGTGATACCTCTGTTTCCCCAGCAACTCCGCTAATTCATTTAAATCTCTCTTAAAAAGTAGCTTTTGCTGTCTACCTTAGGATGGGGAATTGTAGGGGAATTACAAAATCAATATCCAAAACAAACCACAACTAAATTTAGCGAGAGCTCTGCCAAAACAATGTGTGTTTGTGTTCCTTATCTGAGAAAGATTGACTTTTTGCATTGCTCACTTTGTCTTCCTACATCTAGTTCTTTAGCCGTCCCATCAAACCTAGGGGAAAAGTGCAGAAGCTACTGTGGTGTGAGTTCATTGCATATATTTTGGTGTGTCTGACGGGTCCATGCCGTTTTCTTCGTCTAATGATTTCTTAAAAGTAGGTCCCAGTTTGTGTAGCGCATAGGCTGGGTGATAGGATTCTATTCAGGAAGTATAGGAACACTTTGAAGAGGTCACTCCTGTATGGCTGGACATGGCACTGGATGGAGATGCAATCACAGTACATTAGGGATTGGAAGGGACCTTGGAAGATCATCTAGTCCAACCCCCTACCACAGCAGGATCACCCAGACCAAGTCGCACAGGAGTGTGTCCAGGCGTGTTTTAAACATCTCCAGAGAAGACTCCATAACCCCTCAGGGCAGCCCTTTCCCTCACAGTTCAGAAGTTCCTTCTCATCTTTATGTGGAACCTCCTATGTTCCAGCTTGTACCCATTGCCCCTTGTCCTATCATTGGATGACACTCAATCATAGACTGCTTTGGTTTGGAAGGGACCTCAGAGATCATCTAGTTCCAAGCCCCTGCTATGGGCAGGGATACGTCTCACAAGAACAGGTTTCTCAAGGCCTCATCCCACCTGCCCCATCCCAAAGTCCCACCTAGTTACAACCATCACATCAGAAAGAGTGATGTCCAAGTCTATTTTGTTAGCTAGAGTATAAAAACTGCGATCCAGGGAAACCGTGTTGTTTGGTTAGATGCACAGCTAAGCGCTCTGCCTTTGGCTTCGGTTTAGAAAACATTGGCATTGAGATGAGAGGATTTTCCCCAACAGCACTGAACTCCCACCGTCTGCCCAGTTTGATTCCTTAGCACTCTAAATAAAACCCCCAGGACGTTGGCAGAGCCTTGAAATTTCTTTGGAACTCAGGAAAATATGAGAAATAATGGGCATTAGACTTTAATCGGTTGGCACAAGCCCCGAAAAATGAAATCCTTTCCCTTACCACACTGCGACAAAGTCTCTTGAGTTACAAGAGTTCTTCCAGTCCAGACCTTCAAGGGGGCTGCACTCAAACCAGGCTTTGGAGCTGTGTGAGATGCCTTCTTGTGCTGGACAGATCTCCGACCTTGTGTTGTCTGTATTTGCTTCCCATACTCTAGAGAGTGGTGACCAGGGCACAACCCTCTACCTCCCGCCTTGGCAAGAGCGTCTGCAAGCTTTTCCAAGGTCAGCCACTGCTGGAGGCTTTAAAGTCACCTCCAAGGAAAATGGTGTGGGATGGGCTGAACTGGTCTCCCTGACAGGGAATCACAGAAAACCTGGGCTGTGTTGCCTCTGCATCCCCCATCTGCTTCCAGGAGATGGAAATAAGACTTGCAGAAGTGTATCAGTCCTGAAGATGTTGTGCACAAGCCTGCAGTCGGCATGGGGGCCAATTTCACCCCACGTTTCTTCAGAGCCCAAGGCTGTCAACTCTGTGCTTTCTCTGAGGCACGAGGATTCAAAGGGAAAATAAGATAAAGAAAATAGCTTTGATTTTTATAGTTTTGCTACCACCACCGAACAGCGTATAATTAGCCTTTCTTTTACATACTAAAGCTGCTCTGATGATGCAATATCCATTATAACTCTAAAAGCTTAATCTTAAACAGAGCAAAAAAACCCCAGAGGAGGATCATACGCCTGGAAATTAACATAGGGTTTTTTCCTCTTTAGAGGAATGCCTGAGCGCATGGATGCTGAGAGGATGTGACTCATGCAGAATGAGAATGAGTTGTTCTTCAGCCTCTTGATATAGTGCCTGGGATATCAATTCAAGACCAAGCCCTGATTTGAAACTCCCTCAGAGGACCGATTTTTAATTGGATGTGAACTACTTTTAATGATGGAAGGATACTTCTTCTGGTTTTGTATTTATGGAAATAAATGAGAAAGCAATTTATCTGAGCAATAACGTACTCCAGGGCACGCGGTTGTAATCAAGTAGACATAGTTCTTGATTGCTGGATTCGCAGCTGAAGCATAATGTATGGACTGTACAGGTCTTGTGTCACATCTCGCACAGGGCTCAGTCCTGTTCATGCTGCTAAGGGTGTTTTATACAGACCCCTTCCATCCAAGGACAGGATTTTGCTGTGTTTATCCTAGGACCAGATATTCCTCGAATTTCCTGTGTGCAGTGAAGGATCAATACCAGTAACTGACTGGCCCTCAATCTTTTCTCCCTTTCATCAGACCCTAAATTTTTAACATGCAGGCTGTGATGAACATTTCATCTCTGCATGTGTTCATTACTTCTCTTCTCAGAGCAGTGTGGAGGTCTTAGCACCATCCCACTGGGGACTGTGTTTGTAACTCACCCCTGTGCAGTGCCTTCACTTAGTGGTTTCAGGTATAGGATGCTTTGGGTATGACTTTTCTCTCTGGGTTAGCTTTTCTTCAGTGCCAAGGCATAAGTTATAGGAGATGCCACCTTCCACCACCTACTGTGTTAGAGAGCAGGCAAAGAAGTCTCTCCACTTACCAGTCGTAAAGTTTGTCAACTAACTCATGGGTACCTGTAGCTCTTTCCTAGACATCAGGTTGTGCTGATTTGCTTTTGTTTTTTTACTAACCAGCTCGGTAATGGTTTATGCAAACCCGGCACTTACAGCCCTCCCTTTTTCTTGGTCATGACAACAATCAGAGAATCACAGAACATGAGGGATTGGAAGGGACCTTGAAAGATCATCTGGTCCAATCCCCCTGCCAAAGTAGAGTCACCTAGATCAAGTCTCACAGGAACACATCCAGGCAGGTTTTAAACATCTCCAGAGAAGGAGACTCCACAACCCACCTGGGCAGCC
>JAOXOE010000745.1:14008696-14024722 GCA_028565055.1 Phoeniculus purpureus
TGAGGGTGATGGAGCACTGGAACAGGCTGCCTAGGGGGGTTGTGGAGTCTCCTTCTCTGGAGATGTTTAAAACCCACCTGGATATGTTCATGTGCAACTTGGTCTAGGTGATCCTTCTGTGGCAGGGTGGTTGGACTGGACAATCTTTCGAGGTTCCTTCCAATCCTTAATGTTCTGTGATTCTGTGAAGGATGAGGACCTGTTGGAGCGTGTCCAAAGGAGACCACGAAAATGATCAGAGGGCTGGAGCACCTCTCTTACAAGGATAAGCTAAGAGAGTTGAGGTTATTCAGCCTGAAGAGAAGGTGACTCCAGGGTAACCCTATAGTGACTTTCCAATCCTTGAAAGGCCCCTGTCAGAAGGCTGAGGAAGACTGTTCACAAGGGCAGAGTATGACAGGAGGAGGGTTTTAAGCTGGAAAAGGGAAGATTTATGCTGGATATGAGGAAAAAGTTCATTAATCTGAGAGTACTGGAACCCTGGAACAGATTTGGAACAGATTGCTTGGAAAGGTGGTGGAGGCCCCATCCCTGGAGCCATTCAAGGTCAAGCTGGATGAGGTTCTGAGCGATCTGTTGTAGCTCGAGATGTCCCTGCTTGTTGTAAGGGGGTTGCACTAGATAATCTTTAGAGGTCCCTTCCAACCCAGTACAGTCTATGATTCTCTATTATAGTGTGTTATCGAGTAACCAAAGCATGGAGAGTTTTCTGAGAGATAAAAAGCCACGTGCTCGGTGAGTGTTGCCTTCAGGGCTGGGAGGAGAATACTGCCAGGATCAGAGCTTTGCTTTGAGGCTGGACAAGTAAAGGCGTAGAGAAGTGGGGAATCTTAATGGAGTTTGTGTGCAAAGAGCAGTTTAAGGGGATTCAGTCTTTGTGTTACCCTCTTACAAAACTCCAGTTGTGGATTCGTGTGCAGTGGGGACAAGGAAATGTCGACTCTTTCTGCAAGTCAGCATCAGCGTCCAGCTGGAACCTGCCTACGAACGTTTCTCTTTGGATTAGCAATTATCATTTTTGATTAAATTGAAAATAAAAGAAGAGGGGCCTCATTTTGTTGTAAGTACACGTTCTGCAGTATTTCCAACATCATGGGAAAGAGCGTAGCGTGCTCTTAAAAATTACTGCTCATTAATTAGTTTCTTTGATCCTAGGAGGGAAAACAACCCACCTGTGCTACAAGGTGGCTCCAAGAGCCTTCTTTATTGCAAGGGCTTTTGCTGAAAAAGCCTATCCTCTCTGCCGTGTTACACAAACCAATTATGGTTTTTTTTCTTTCAGTGGGAGTGCAGTTTGAGTTCTTTTTCTCTCCCCAGCTTGCTAAAAATGTGTGATAACAAGTTGACTTCAGTGGGAGTTTTGCATGGGTAAAAGCTGAAGGATCAATCCCTGTATTGAATGTGATTTTGCCCTAGTAATTATTCTTCAGCTGAACAGCTTCTCCATGGCAACCGCTTCAAATAAGTCTTGTATCTTCACCTATTTTTAAAAAAGGACTTATTAGGATGTATGTTTTAATTTTTTTTCACTCTCAAAAGTGAGACATGAAAAGATTCAGACACAAGCAGAAGCGTGCAGGCTGTGGCCAAAGACAGCCTTTCTTCCACTCACACATCCCCACCTCTTCTTTGTCCTCTGAGGGAAAAATAGGGGGGGGAAAAGCATACACAGTTAAATATAAACTCACCACCTTGTCTTTCCCTTCATGAGCCTCTGAGCCGTTCTGACTCTGACTTGATCAATCATCCTACATCCACCCTGACAGTTCCTTAACACAAACTTTCTTCTTCCCTCTTGTTTTCAGCCACAGTCAGCTTTCTATCAGGCAACTATCTGTCCCACTTGTCCTGCCCTCACTGTTGCTTTCTTGTCTGATGGCTCAGCTGAAGGTCAGGGCGGGCTGCCTGACTGCTTTGTTTTGCACCCTCTGACTAAAAAGCTAGAAGCAGGAAAACGTTGTGGGGCAGGATATTCTTTTTCATACTGCACTCATCTCACGGATCATTGGTGATGGCTCCACGTGAAGTTCTACTCCTCCTATCAAAAGGGACTCTCCTAATAATTTTCTCAGGGACTAGAAAACACATCTGTTGTCAGCAATACAACAGTCAGGAAAAACATCTAAGTATTTTAGACTTAACCTTGTTTTCATGTCAGTGTGGTGACGGCGCTTCCTGACAAAGCTCCAAGAGCAAGAGATTGTCTTCTTTTTATCATTGTCTTTGTTGGATGTCACTGTTTTCTGAAATCAGACATGTGAACTTCTTCACAGTGAGGGTGACGGAGCGCTGGAAGGGGCTGCCCAGGGCGGTTGTGGAGTCTCCTTCTCTAGAGACGTCTGAAACCCACCTGGACGTGTCCCTGTATGACTTGGTCTAGGTGATCCTGCTGTGGCAGGGGGATTGGACCAGATGATCTTTAGAGGTCCTTTCTGATCCCTAATGATTCTGTGATGCTGTGAAGGTCCCTTTCATGGATTCCTTTCCAAGTGGGGTTATTCCTGTATGCTGGACGTGGTGCTGTGTGTTCAGTCTCTTGCACCTTGCCACATTTTGAAGGCTAACAGAGCTTTTTATCCCTCTTCTGTCTGCTGGACATATGAACAAGGAAACTGTGGAGGTAAGTTTACCTGTCCCAGTGACATGGTTTTGGAAACACTGCTGACTGAGGCTTTTGCTGGCAGGTTTGCACACGTGGCTTTTTTAAACTCCTATATATATATATATGTAAGAGACCACACTCCATTTCTTCCACCTGAAAACCCACGTCACGCGGCATACAAAAGATGTTATCTAATTGGTTTCCACAGGACTACGTCCCTGTGAGAGCTGTTTTCACAGAGTCACAGACTGCTGGGGGCTGGAAGGGAATTCTCGAGATCTTCTAGTCCAAACAACCTGCTAAAGCAGGTTCACCAGAGCAGGTTGCACAGGATCCACATCCAGGCAGGTTTCGAGTGTCTTCAGGGATATTTTGTCATTTTTTAAGGTTGTCTTTGAAGTGTTTGTAGGTTATGTCTCACTTTAAAATCGTTCATCTTTCCGGTGAAGATCATAAAGTGGTGATGATTTTTTAGCTGGTTTTTAGCAAGTCCAGGATGACTGACACTGGCCCTGAGTTTTGCCTTCTGTAGCCACTCACCCCTTACATGCTGTTCTCATCCTCTCTGCAACGCACACTGCTTTCAGAGATCCAGTCTGTATTATGACCCAATAAAGAGTTTTATCTGCAGAACTAAGATGGCAACAAACCGTGGCAGAAGGTGGGAAGAGTTTGCTGGAGGATGAGAACATAATAAACCAGCTTTCTCATTTAACCTGATTTATCGCTGCACCCTGAGCCACAACGCTCGTGCACGTCAGCAGGTGCTGCTCAGTTCTCTTCTCTTCTTTGCAACTCCCAGTGTCAAAGAGAGGGCTCATCAAAAAGAGGGCTCGTCAGGCAGCATCCGTCAGGCTGCCAGTACCCTGTAAAGCATCGCCTTTTGCTGTTTTCTGACAATCAAAGCAGAGAGAGAGGTTAATAAAGCTAAACTAGTATTTTTTCAGTCAAAATGTTGACAGCCATTTTGCAAATGCCATCTCAGCCCTGACATCTTGGGAAACAGCTTAATAATTAACATTACAGTGGAGATTTTAACTGACTGCCAGGTCTATTGCCAAAGCAACACACAAACTCATGAGATGTGGCAGCGGTACCTCAGGTGGGCTGGACATCGGGCACTGAAGAGCAGCTGTCATGTTTGATATGGTGCCATCAGATAGAAGAAGCTCTACCTTGAATTTTAAACAGGATGCATCTATTCAGTTTTCATTAGGCTTGTTTGGCTTCACCAGCTACGAGATCAGTTTGACTGTGAATTGTTGGCATTAAAAAATTAAGCCGGCAATTAAAGGGCTGAAATAAACATAACCAGCGCTGAAAAACCTAAGGTTAAGGGGGATTTTTTGGCTTGTTTTTCTTTTTAGTGTGTCTTGGCTGTAATAATGATTAAGCAGCATTCTGTCAGTCAGGTTGGGAGAGTAATTTGAGACTAAAAAGCTGTAAGAAAACGTCTTGTTACCCTCAGTTCTGCACTACCTGTCTTGTTGCTTAGTCTAACAGCAGAGTAATTAATTCCAAAGAGCTATCTTTGAGAAACAAATAGCCCTGTTTTCCTGCTGGAAATGATAGATATCATTCTACAGGAGGAATAAAACATAAACAATACTTTACTTTGATCACAGAAATGTAGACCCTTCTGTTCTGTTTCAGTGAGAAGTAGCCACATTCCCCAAGGAGTCTCAGGCTAGTGAAATTAAACATAAAATTAATGGATAAAAATCAGTGTGGTTCAGTACCTTTCCGTACTGGGGTTACTTGTCTTCTGGCCAACAACCCCAAAACTTCAAGTGATCTCTGCGATGTTAGAACTTTAATAATTAAAACACTAAAACCCCACAAAATAAACCAAACACAACTCTAACCTTTATGGCTTAATGTGATTTGATGGTCCGAAGTGAAACGCCTGGCGGTGTCTTGTGGACCACCAGAGAAAGCTGGGACAGGAGCTGGGATCCTCACTGCAGTCCATGGAAAGCCATTGCTGAGAGTGCAGAATTTCCAGTGTGTTTCAGTCAGGATCAGTTTCCCTGCACAGCAGAGAGGAAAACCTTTTTGTAGCAGCAATATCGTGATTGATGCTGTTGTTTTTTATTACAGCTAGGTCTTAAAACATCCATTTATCCCCTTGATTCGTCCCATGCAGATTTTAGGCAAAGTGACATCTTCTCCATGAGTCTCCTGAGCTTGCTTCTCTCCCCGAGGCAGAGCTCCTTCAGTGCTTGGATTTTCCTCAGGACACCCATCTCTTTGCTTGTGTAAGTAGGATAGTGAATGAAGTATTCTTTGGTGGGGAATTCAGGGAGTTTATTGTTTCATTCATCACTGGATTTGGATTTCGAGCAAAGAGTGTAGCGGAGGGACTGCGCATTGAGTGCTGAGGGGAGGAATAAATGTTGCAGGACCTGCATCACTGGCTGAACCACGTCCTGATGTGGGCAGGGTCCTGAGGAGCAGGGGACATGGAGTTATGTACAATTTGTGGGAAGGATTAATGTTGTAGGATTAGAGCTGACAGCAGAGTGGGTCCTGCTTTCTAAGCACTTGACTTTGCAACCTTAGCATTCTTCTCAGTCGCTCTGTGCTATTCTAGCTCACAAAAGAATAACTTTAGAGACCTTCAGGCAACTTTCCTGACATAGAATCATAAGGGATTGGAAGGGACCAATCCCCCTGCCACAGCAGGATCACCTAGACCAAGTGGCACAGGAACACATCCAGGCGGGTTTTAAACATCTCCAGTGAAGGAGACTCCACAACCGCCCTGGGCACCTGTTCCAGTGACAAAAGTCCTTCGAGTCAAAAATCTTTTCCACCCAAACTGGATCTTATGCACCACTGTACTACAGGAGTTATACTTCCCAATTTCAACAGATCCCAGCTATCCAAATGATGAAGGAAAGGCTCTGTGTCAAAAAAAGAGCCAGGGCACAAGGGAGAAGCAGAGTGGGTGATAACTTCCTGGTTGGAGGCTGAAGGAGGAAATATTGTCATCTCTACCTTATTCTCAGATAATATTGTACAGTGCTTGTTCTATAGGTGGCTTTAGTTTTCCTTCCCTTCCTCTTAAAGCAGCTCAGTTTGAAGCATACAGCTACTTGGAAGCTTTTATTATTCAGGATAATACAGCAACTGCATCTGTCAGTTGCTCAATAGCAAGAGACACCCTAAATAAGGTGCCTAAAGCTGGTTTAGTACCGTATCGTGTCATCTTGCTGTCCCAATTAACATTTAGTAAACCAGGTATTAGGTCTCTCCTCAGAGTATCTCTGCCCTTATTACAAATTAATGACACCAGAGCACAAGTCTAGATAGGAAAAACTAATTTATCCAGGAGTCCAGCTCAGAATTTTGAGTCTTTAGAAGCAAAAGGTGAGAGTTTTGTGTATGTTAATATCCTAAGATGCCTGTTAAAGTGGCAAACATGCTCCTGTCAAAGTGCATTTGTGGCTATGGAAGGTATGAGGCTAGACTGCAGCTCTGTGCTTTTCTCAAGGTACGTTTTTTTCAAGCTCCATCACAGTGTAACTAGAAAGTCTGATCTCTGCGTGTCTGTGGTTATATTTATATCCACTGGCCAGACTTAGTCAGCACATGAGTGAGATGCTGTAATTTGTTAAGGGGTTAAAGCTGATCCTCATTTTCAAGCATCCATTAGAATATGGAGGAACTCGTGGCATTTATCTTGCAGACTCATCCTCCTGAGATCTACGTGTGTGTGTGTCTAACACCCAGTAGAGACGTTTTACTTGCCGGGGTGGAGTTTCAGGTCATGCTGGATTTACCCTTGTGCAGTCTTTTCTGAGGGAAGAGAGCCTTTGCTTATATCTTTGAAGGGATCTGAGATAATGGACCTTTACACTGAAGCTTTTGTACCTCCAGAAAAGCTTTCACTGACCAAGAGCGATGCCCAGGCTTGGTCAATGTGGCTTGGATGCAATTAATCAGTGAAGCAGCATCGCACGTTTAGGGAAAAAGAAAAAGAAGGTGGTTTCGGTAGCTTTAGGGACTTCCTTTCTTCCTAAAAATGACCATTTGATCGTGCTGAGGAGGACATACCTTTATGTCGGTGTGCTGAAATAAATCTCAGAGAACTATAGTAGCAGGCAGGCAGCGGAGTGGTGACTGTGGGCTAAGTTACGTGGCTGTGACTGCAGATGCACAGCAGAAATCCATGAGGTGAATTCCACGTGCATCCGTGTGTGCAAGCTGAAGCTGTATGAAACGATAGCAAAAGGAGTAGCGTGTGCTAGGTCGTCCTGCAAGCTGCCTCCGTTTTATTTAATGAAGACAGAGGGATCTCTGCAACATATAGAAAATCAGGACTGCAATGTGTTGATTATCCTCCCATTAAACATTATCCCAGACACAGAAATGGAATAGAAGTTAGCTTTGCAGCGGAAATATTGACTAGACAGGCTGCTAACATACAGATTGATTTTATTATTTAGGAAGGCAGAATATTAGGATACATGAGTGTTTCTTTTTTTAACCAAGATGCTATGCTGTCAGCGGTGAAATATTACTGCAGGAGAGTTTTCTTTTTATACCCAGTGGTAAGAAGTATGGCTTCCTTTCTCGGCACTTCAGCCACAGATGCTATCAGCTCGACCATCTGTGGTGACAGATTTGTGTTATATCACTTAGAAACTAAGTGAAGCTGGTAAAGCCTCCTACTAGAGGATATAAGTAGCTCCTGCTAAGGCTGGGACATATTACGATTCTGTCTTTCTTTGAGGGGCAGAGGAGTGGGAGGATTGTGTGGATAGAGACTCACAATAGCTTTCAGTCATGTCCTACCCAAGTCTTGAAAGCTGGTGTGGATCTTCTGGGCCAATGTCTTTCTCTGTGTCCCCTCAGGGGATAGATTTGAACTCTTCACTCCGGGCAAACCTCACTGATCTGCGGAGGTCAAACGGGACACTAAAGCTGTGTCCTCAGGTCTATGTAGGTTCTCCATACCAAGCCCACATCTCCTAGAGAAGTGACTCTTGAGAAAAGGTAACATCGCCTTAAGGTTGCGTTGTCTTCACTATGATGACATTTGGGTCACTGTAGGCTTCTTCCTTTCTTTCTCATAATCTTCAAAACGTCCTTAGTTAGTGTCTTAGTATTTTCCAGAGGATGACAAGCTTTGATGAACATTGTCGTTAGCAAGTGACCGTGAACACTGGTAGGACTGAAACCTTTACCCCACACAAGCAGCCACACCAGGGGCTGCTTTTCAGCTGGGAGCATGCAAGAAAGGGTTGCTGATGGTGCGTAGCATCACACAGCATTTCTGTGCAGTGAGAGGTGGTACAAATAGGTGTTTTGGCCAAAAAAAACACTGCAGAAAGCTTTGCTGAGCCAAGAGCGGTGACAGTCTTCACATGTGTGACTGCTCAGTTGGAGGTAGCTGGAGATGTATTAGACTGGAAAGATTTTCCTTTTCATGCCTCCATAGACTGAGAAACAAGTTTTACTGCTAAGAACTTTGCCATATCCCTGTCCTAGGCTTAGAATCAGTGGGACACACTTGGATACCAAATGAGCACAATAGGATTTAGCAGTATGAAAGTACCACCAGTACCACATCTTGAGTGCTGTGTTGGGTTTTGGGCACCTCAATACAAGAGAGATGTGGAGGTGCTGGAGCAAGTGCAGAGGAGGTCAACTAAAATGGTGAAGGGAATGGAAAACAAATCTTATGAGGGAAGACTAAAAGAGCTGGGGCTCTTTAGTTTGAAGAAGAGTAGGTTGATAGGAGACCTCATCACTCTCTACAGCTGCCTGAAGGGACCTTGTGGAGAGATTGGTGCTGGTCTATCCTCGCAAACAATTAGTGATAGAACAAGAGGGAATGGGTTCAAGTTACAACAGGGGAGGTTTGGACTGGATATTAGGAAGAACTTTTTCACAGCGAGGCTGGTCAAGCACTGGAATGGACTGTCCAGGGACGTGGTTGAGTTGCCATCCCTGGATATGTTTAAAGATTGTTTGGATGAGTTGTTGAGGGATCTGGTTTAGGGGTGAACTTGTAAGGTAGGGTAGATGGTTGGACTCGATGATCCCAAGGGTCTTTTCCAATCAGAGTGATTCTGATTTTTCAAGAGTCTCAGTGGAAGCAACTACAAAAGAGACTCCTGTGCAGTCTCAGCACCTCACCTGATATAGTTGTATGCTTTTCTGAAGTTCTTGTCTAGAATTGCAGCAGAGAGTCCAAAGTATTCCAGCTCCTTGCGCTTTTGTCTGTCATCATAAAAGGAGTAATATTCCAGTGAGGAATCCACAAGTAGCTCTGCCTCCTTGTACCGGGAAAGGTCACACAAGGAATATATAGCCTTCAGGAGGAGGTTCCACCAGTCATCTTTGGTCAGAACACTTGTGAGAACTGCAAAAATTGCTAAAAATATTGAAAATGGGAAGTTGAGAAAATTCAAACAAGAGAGCTAAACTCAAACAAATAAAGGAGTTAAACAAATAAAGGTGCCTACTCAAACGTATCTTTCCAAAGCCACCTCAGCATGAACGGGTAAAATAAATATTCACTTATTTTCACTGTAAAGGCAAAACAGTAACTTTTATTCAGTTTTTCAGAACTAGGGAGCTCATCTCAGCGCTTTATTTTTAATAAATGTTTGTTACCTTTCGCATCGCAATTTGATGTCTCTTGGTCGTCATTGTCAGAAATTTTATCCCTTGACACCTTAATGAGATAGAGGTGTCTCTCTCCAGATTTGGAACTAGATATCAAACACACCTGAGCTCTGCTCATTGCTACCTAAAAACAAATCCAAGGACAGCACTTCAGATTACATTAACACCTCACACGACAAAGGCAGCTTTGTGGCCAATGCATCTTGCTCACGTTGCCTTCAAAACAGGCTGCAACTTGGAAATGCCACAACAGTACAAGATCGTGAGAGAAGACACTCTCAAACTGGGCTATGCAAAAGAAATTCAAACTCGCTTCAAGTGACCTAAAAGACTTCTCAGGGTTTTGAACATCCCTATATATATTTAAATCGAAACTATTTGCATGAAGGCCTAACAAGGCTTTTCTGTATCAGTTTCAGAAGTACATGGGCAGTCAGGTATTTAACCAGTGTGGCCCGTCAGGAATAGCTCTAGCCAAATACATAAAATCAAGGTCTAAACATTTCCATCCTTCCCTATATAAAAACAACAAAAACCAATTAATATGATACCACCCCCCTCCGGAACACCAGTATTACAATAAGCTCCCAACAATTATAATCTGACAAAATTAGGACACCATTGGGATACAAAACCCACCAGCTTTCCTCCCGAGTTTGCTTCTCACTTGTCTTAACCCAGCTCAGAGCTGCCCTGTATCGTAAAGCATAGCAGGAGAGCCTGGCTTACCTTCAGCAGCATTGCCAGCATGGTCAGTAATGTGTCTATGTAACCGTACATTTTGCCTTGGGAGTACAGCAGCGTTGAACGATGGAGAAGGAGCTTGAGTTCCTAGATGGTATTGTACATTAGTATTATTGTTAATCAACTTCTTGCACAGAGTTAGTTAATAAAATGAACTATTTTCATTCTATATACTACTAACAGGATTACAAAAGCTTCGGGAAAAGCTTGTACAAACAACCTCAGTAGTGGCAGGTGTGATGTCCCTAAATGGCCTTGCAGTAGTTCCTGTTTCAAGTTTTCAGATTTCAGAGCAACTCAGTGTAACTCTTAGCTACAGTGAAGGTGCTGCTCCAGAGGGGCTACAGAACATTTGCTACACCATCAGCATCACTAGAGATGAAACTGTGCAGCTCCTATGGAGCAACTGTTGATTGACTAGATGCAAAGTGATTGACATCAAGACTGGTTCTCAGTGGCCAAGAGCTTGCACATAACACAAAAGTAATCAGGCGGGACAAGGGAAACACAGATAAAATGGTCAGGGAGAAAGAACCTTGGAGACTCATCTCTGATACTCCGGACTGAAGCATCTCTGAATGCTCACCATGCTGTTGTTAAGTTTCAATCCTTGATCCTATCTATTTGACAGCTTCGACAACTACCATAACTGGGAGCACAGAACACTTCACGCACCTGCTGGGCAGCATTGGCATCCTGAGCCAGGGTATCAGGGTCATACATTGGTTCCAGAGCCTCCAGAGCTTTCTCAGGTCGGCCCAGCTGCTGCTGGAGTGTTGAAAGTGAGATTCTTGCGTCCAGATGCAATGGAGCAAGTTCAACAACTTTGGCATAGCTTTCTGCAGCACACTCCATGTGCCCCAAAGCCTTCAAGCACTCTAGAAATACCATAAACACCACAACGCACATAAACAGTAGGAAAAGATTTCAAACCTTTCAAAATAGTTAACATACTTTTCAGATACACCTTCAGTTAAAACCACCACAAACGTGCATTTTTAAAGGGAAAATATTCAGAAATATGTACTGAAGCATCCACAGCTTCACTCAAAGCTCCATCAGTTGGCACAGGATGGAATGCAGAATAGATTCCGTTTCACTTACATGAAAATAAGGTAATTTTAACTGCAGCAAATTTCAGTCTATACAAAGAACAAGAAAACCCTGCAGCATACAGTTGTCATAATAAACTGAAACTACAATTCTGCAAATACCACTGACCATTCAACACGTGAATCTACAATTCTTGCGATCTTAGCTAAGGCTCTCTGGAAATGCCCAGCACTGGATTATCTATCATCTCCTGGAACCATGTGTTCAGCAGTCCTGCTGCCTCTCACCTGCATGCCGAAGCCAGACAACAGCCAAGTTGTATCGCTCTGAACAGACAAGGGAACTCAAGAGAGGCAGTGCTGAGTTGTATTCTCCAACATCCAGAAATGCCTCTGCAACATCCAAATACAAGTCACCCATTTCTTCTGGATTTTGCTCCACTAGAGTGGTCAAAAGAGGCTTTGGAAAAAAAAAAATTAACACCACTAAAACCATGAATAACCAATGAGAACCACAGAATCATAGAACCACAGAATCATTAGGGATTGGAAGGGATCTCGAAAGATCCAATCCCCCTGCCAGAGCAGGACCACCTAGACCAAGTCACACAGGAACACGTCCAGGCAAGAACAATGTTTGGTTAGTGGAACTTTGTATTTTTATGCTACGACTTGTATTCTACTTGCATTCTGAACTACACTTCTTTTACTTACATGTTAGTTTAAAAATGAATACTTTTGCATTGCAATTTGCTGTCTTTTAGCTGTCACTGTCAGAAATTTTACCCCTTGACATCTTAATAAGATAGACATATCTCTCTTCGGATTTGGAACTAGATATTCAACACACATGGGCTGAACTTCAGAATTCCTGAGAAGCCTCCATCTTTCTATTCTAGACATTTCAGAGCCGTACATCTCACATCCAGTGAGTGCAAGTGCCAATCAGTGATAAGAGGTCTTTCAGAAAGCACAGTCTAAAGCAATGATATTTGCCTTACGGCAACACGGCCCTGAGCCTGTTGCAGCACACAGGCTGTGATTTACTTGGCTTCAGTAATACTTCCACCGAGGGCATAATCTATAAGGACAAAAATAGAAAACCTGTAATAGCAAGAATACTAAGTTTCTCTGCTGGAGTGGGAGGGAAGCAAAAAGTATCTCATCAGCTCTCTCATTCATATGGAGACAGGAAAAATTCCTTCCTTTGTGCAATGGTTAGATTCCTCCCCACTCATCGGCCCCTCAATACAGGGTGCAACTCCCATGCCTGGGTCATGCAACAATACTTGGGAAAAGTCAAACGTGAATTGTGAAAGGGCCAGGGGCTATCCCTTAACGCTTCTGGCTCCTATCTCTGGTTACAATTACCTCCAGCAGTGGATCAGAGCCCCCTTGCTGCACCTGGCTTCTACTCCGCTCCCCACTCAGCACTTTGGATTACCAATCAGCCCTCTTATGACTTGGCACACTTGTACTTGGTCATGGCCCAAAAGAGGATGCTTGGATCCCATGATCCAGGCATGCACAAGCAATGTAAAAATACCAAAACTGCAAATGTAACAAGTTCTGGACATGTGTAAACCAAAATATCACACCCTCGAGGTAGGCTGAAATAGAAAGCTAAGACAGATTTAAACTATCTTGGGCCATATGAATAATGATCCTAAATGAGACCCCTCGGCGCTCTCCTCGATTGCAGTGGGCTGCATCCAGCATGTCCCTTTATCGCAGACACTCTCAGGAACATCTGCTGTCAAGGCTGACACAAGGACCAGGGGCAAGACCAACTCCTCAAGACTCACCTATCGCTGAGTAATGCCAATGCATTGTCAGTATTTAAACTCTAAGAGGGATATTATGACTCTAAGCTAACCTCTTTTGGGAATGTATCTCCTTAGGTGTTTGGCTTATGCGTTTACTTGGAGAGTGGATCCAAGTATTTCCATCTATATTTTTCTGTTGGTACATGTCTTTTCATTTAAGGTCCCTTGCAGTAAGTTAGTGTAAAACTTGTGATGTTCAAATCTGTAATCGAGTTGCTGGTTTACTTTGCTAAATCATTTGCTAGTTCTTAAATTGGTTAATCACTAAGTACTGCTAAAAGCCAACCATTTGATTTACTTTCTACTAGCAACAGATCTTAAGTTGCTATCAAATCAAACCACGTCAAACACACCCATCTGCAACACTCATACACACCCCAGCTTCTGAGTTTGTTTCTACTTACATTGAGTGGCTCTAGGATGTTCAGGTGAACCAAGCACACCATCAGCTTAACTGTGATGTCTATGGGAACACCATCAGGTATGCGGCAGCTGACCTTCTCCACAGCTGTAAGAAGAGAAAGAATTTCTTTCTGAACCTACAGGCTTTAACAAGGGTCTTTTCCTTATTACATTAAGTAATTTCCTTATTATATTAAGTCCTGCGTACCAGGATGTGGCTGCATACATCGTCAGACACAGCTAAGTGCAGCACACTACACAACGCACAGATAGAAAGCCATCTGCCAGCAAATTAAACATCAAACAATAAAACTCCATTATCTCCTGCTGTCATGACACCTCCTTAATTACCCCCTTTAAATTCTCCTTCACCTTAATTCTTACACCACATATTCAAAGGGTGATCACTTTTTTCGTGAAAGACGCCCTACTTCTCTGCTGTTATGAAATGTTGAGATGACTGCAGCCTGGTCCCTGAGTACATGATGTGTTCATAGCCTTGTACGAAACTGAAAAGTTAAATAACTTACCTGCAGCACTGGGTTCAGCAACTGCATTACTCTGGTCATCAGTCACTGCCTCCTGGCTTTTCTGAGTTTCCGCCGCTGCCCCTGTATCTGTAAAAATATTAACAAATTACCCCAGAGGCAACAGCTAAGCCTGAAGTTACCTGCTTCTGACTCCATAATCAATTAGTAGCTTACTCTGAAGTGTGGACATTTTTATTAATTCGTTTGAAAGACAGCAGAGCAGAAAGCAGGCAAAAACAAGAGAGGATGGGGAACCAAGCTCTTGGGTAATTCAGAAGCTTTGACTTAAGAAACTGCACATCCCAGAGAACTTGGCAGGGCCATGTTGTAATTCCTAGAGTCATTATAGTTTTGCTTCTTATGTGTTACAAGTCTCTATCAGGACAGCTGTTGACTGATCAAGAACATTTGCACCTGGTCCATTAAAGGAAAAAGCCAACAGAAGTACATTATACCTACACTGGGTTTGGACTGAATTGCTGAAACCCACCAGTTTAATCACAGGCTGTCTCCTTATGGAGTTGTCATGCTGTGATTATTTCACAGCCCTAGCAAACATTTTCACAACACAAGCTTCTGAAAAACAACCTACTTTATTTACTACAAGCTACACTTGTGTGCATCATCGAAATGTAACAGAAGTAAGGTTTATGAAGAATACTCGTCTAAAGTCAAAGGCTGATATTCTTGAGTATAGAAGCCACTAAGCTTATCTAATTTTTTCACCAGAAGCTATTTAGAAAGAGCTCATCTGATGTAAATACTCAGAAGAATGTTTAGAACTTTAAAAAGCCTCCAGTTGCCTGGAGAGTAGTCCTTGTCCTTAATGAGTCGGCAGAGCTATTTGGACAGCAGGGTAACTTGTTATAGAAAGCTGAGGTCATGGCATGCAATTCAGTAAAAACACTGAGAAGTTTCAAAAAAGAAAAGCATGTCAACATGCATTGAAATACATCCATGAGTTGAAAAGGTAATGGAAAGGAACATGTTGTTTAAGATGAACAGCAGGGTCATACTAACCGCTTGTTAGCTACTTACCCTTTTTCTCCTCGGTTGAACGTTTTTCTGATACATTCTTTTCAAGTACAATTCCTGAAAAATCTGTAATAACCTAAAATAGACAAATAACTCAGATCATTTTTAAAATGTAAGGGTATATGGAGTAAACAGCCCACATGGCAGTGGTTTTAGACATCACAAAATTATCAGAAGACAAGCTGTGTTTATTTCACACAGGGTTAGCTGACAAGCTTTGAATTTGATCACTGTATGTCCTTGTCCACTATTTGTGGACTAATTTGATGATCCAGTCAGCAAGTCTTTAGCAAATACAGCAGTTACTTTCACTGCACCTAGAAAAGCTTTTAACATCTGTAGTGTCTCTTAAAGCCTTTTGGCAAACTGAGTAAGAATGCAAAGCACCAGGTACCTAAAATCTAAGCTAAGGTCTCCACAGATCTTTCTGAAGTGCTCCAAGGATTCCTCACCCTAATCCATTGCAAGTGAACCATGCTGTTTGTCTCAGTTAAAAGAAATAATTCAATACAATTCACATCTAGATAGAGACATTTTGCAACAGCTTCGGTCATACACATCATGACCTCAATAAAACTAGTATCATCAAACAGAATCACTAAGCAAAAAAAAAAAACCAAACAAGAAATCAAAGGCAGCTGAAGTCCTTCACTTGCCACTGAGGAGGTGTGAGGGGGAATAAAGCACAGGGTAAAGGAACATTGGTCTAAGGCCCAATACAGTTTGATGTAAAGAAATACCATCATATGAATAAACCTGAGAAGAACCAGGAGAACAGTTCTATAAACAAAGGACAGAATTAATACATGTGACAGCTAAACCCAGTGACATAAAACTGTTTTTTAAAATGGGAAGTACAGAAGAGAGTCAGAGGAACTGTCTGCAGGCTCATGATGCTTTGCACTGAGTAAAAGTACTTAGTACTAAGTAAAATCGGTAACTAAAACTTTAAGGACCAAAAAAAAAAAAAAGATATGTTATTTAATATCAACAAGGAAGAGCAGACTGGAAAGTCTTTCCTCTCAAAGCCAGATCAAACCAACTCGGAAACATGTGAGGGTTAAAAAACCACTGGAACATATTTGGAAGAGATTAGTGATCTTTTTCTATTCCTGAGGCTTTACAAGTCAAGATGTACTGTCTTTCTGGAAAGTATGCTTGATGCTTAATGCAGAAATTATTAGTCATAACACAAG
>JAOXOE010000745.1:14033460-14057370 GCA_028565055.1 Phoeniculus purpureus
TCAATGTGAGGGTGGTTGATGGCTGGAATGGGCTGCCTGGGGAGGTGGTGGGGGCCCCATCCCTGGAGTCATTTAAGATCAGACTTGATGAGGCTCTAAGCAACCTGACCTATGTAGAGTTGTCCCTGTGGAGGAAGGTTGGACTAGATGACCTCTAGAGATCCTTTCCAGCCTAGAACATTCTATGATTCTGGTACCCCCAGGTTTCCAAAATATTTTTCCTGGTATAGGAGTGAATGTTCTGACCAAAGCAGAAATACTGTTGTTGAGGTACTGCAGCAGGAGCTGCTGTGGGTTGAGACCTTTTTCCTCTGACACATCACTGTCTTGATTAGGATTTTTTGTTGACACAATCTATTTCTGAAATTCTTAAAAACTCATTAATGTCCATAAATATGTGAGGGGTGGGTGTCAGGAGGATGGAGCCAGGATCTTCTCAGTGTCATCTGGTGAGAGGACAAAGGGCAATGGGTACAAGCTGGAACATAGGAGGTTCCACATAAATATCAGAAGGAACTTCTTCCCAGTGGGGGTGACGGGACACTGGAAGAGGCTGCCCAGGGTGGTTGTGGAGTCTCCTTCTCTGGAGACGTTTAAAACCTGCCTGGATATATTCCTGTGCGACTTGGTCTGAGTGATCCTGCTGTGGCAGGGGGATTGGACTAGATGATCTTCTGAGGTCCCTTCCAGTCCCTAATGTTCTGTGATCCTGTGAAAAACATAATGGCATACTCCTGGTTCTGACCTGCTCCAAGGTTAGCAAACCTGCAGGAATTAGACAACACCTTTAGAACCTACCCAACTAAGAAATTTCTTCTTTCTCCTGTACCAGACCCAGTTATTTGCTAACTGCTCCTAGGCAGTCGGTGCCTGTCTCACTCAAAGGGGATGACAATATTATTCCTAGTAAATATATTTCTAGTGAACACTGTATTATCTCAACTGAGAGTGTATTCAAAGACCTTCCTCAGATGGGAGTGAAAGAGTAGGAGAGATTCCGAGGTTTGATATGTCTCAACAGTAAGGGACTCAGACTCGTACAAGGTACCTTTTATTCCATTCCTTTAATGCGCTCGTGTCACGACAGATACTCATGTCTTGTTCTCTGCCAAGGGGCTGCGGTACTTGTGAAAAGGCTGTCATCAGGGCCACAAAGAGAGACAAGCTGCATGGAAAGTGGCAGTGGAAGTTTTCCTGCTTCCACAAGTGCCCTTACCTTGAGTTTTTCAGGAGCTGATTAGCAGAATGAAAGTAGTATCCCAGCTGTTATGGCCCTTCAAACACAACCGACTTCAAATATCCCTGCCAGCTCCAGGTGTAGTGTAGTTTTTCACTGGAGGTGTTTGTTCAACCAGTATCTCCTGACTGTCCCCAAATAGTGTTGAGTAATGTCCCTGCAGATGAAGGGCTGTTCTCCAGAGAAACACCTGCCCATAGAGTTGGAAATCTGATGCCTCTTCCCAAAACTCTTACAGAGTCTTGGTGAGAATTATGGTCGCCCTCATCTAGTATCTCAAGCAGCATGGCTCACACCTCTGAAATAATCTGACTTTGGATGGAGTCGTTGTACTCTTGGTTATCAGTGGTCTCAGCATGGGGAACCAGTGGTGGTCCCTCAGCTATGTTGCTGCATGTCTGCTGACCCCCCCCCAAATGTTTGTGCAGGGGATCTATGCAACCACCTTGCAGATGATTTATCTGTTGTTTCCAACTGGCTGTACCCCAAGAAACTTATTTTTACTCTCATATTCTGCTATCAGTGGATGAATCCTTTGCTTTGAATCTTAAAATTCAGGTTGAACTTCACGCTAAAATCTCACGGTACTTTTTCATTGTTTCATGTGAGATCATTCCACTTCATAAACGGTGCCTTCTGATGGTCTGGAAATCATGTTATAAACTAGAAAGACCCCAGAAGCACTAATGCATCACCATCCCTAGGATTGTGTTATCTACAAAGACTACTTGAAGTGCCTTTCCGCTGTGCACTGTGTCCAGAATCAAAATGAGGAAAGACAAATTTTTAAGATAAATTGGTTTGTGAAAAATTTATGTGCACTTTCCTAGTGCAGGCAGGATGTAATCTGTTTTGTATTGAATCTGCTCGAGAAAAAAACCACAATGATAATGAGATTTTTTAAAGGCACTTTTAAATTCATGCTGGCAAAAGACAAATAGTCATGACTTTTAATTTCTATAAACTTAACAGCTGGGGACAAAATAAAGCGTTATTAACTTAAGGGGGGTTAGGAAGTTGCTTTTGTTTCAAGGACAGAATAAGTTATTCTATTCTCAGTGTTATTCATCTGAGTTGTCTGTCTGATCTTTCTGCTGGTACAGCCGGGCCAGTGAGTGGTTTTATTTATGCTGCTTTTACTGTTGGTAGTGAGAGGGGCCATGAACATCTCCTTGATGTCTTGTCTTCCCCATCCTCAGCAATGCCCATAACGTCATTGACTGCGAAGGAACCGTGCTTTGGGGGCCAGTTGCTCTGCTGCTAAATGGGCTGCTCCTCGTATTCAAAACACAGAATGTATTACCAAACAGCGAGGAGCTTCTTAACCTCATTTTGTTGTTTGGAAAAGTATTGTTTGTCTTCTCTGCCATGGCAGCCATCAATGGTAAAGATGTTTGTCCTTGTCAAGCGGAGTTCTTGCACTAATTTTAATTGCATTAAGTGCAATTCACCGTTATCAGAAGATGAGTAACAGTTGTTTTCTTTATGTCTTTATTACAGCTAAGTAGTAATCTATTGTTTGGGGTTTTCTTGAATTTTGATTGTAGACGTAATGGCAATCCAAAGGGCAACCGCAGCGCTTTGGTATTCGTATCTGCCTGCTGTTTGTTTTGCCTATTGAATTCCATTCCGTTTGTATTAGTGATTTATTTCTTTCCTGTGAACATCTTCGTTTGCCGCCTGCAGACAACTTCTATATTTTCCCAGACTTGGCTGTAGAAGTTGCAGAGTACATTTTGTTAATAGTAAACCACAAGTTCATGTTTACATACCAAGGGGTTTCCCTTGAGCCCTGAGTCTTTACTAACTGATTTGTCATCGAGGTGAAGGGCGCAACCTCTGTGTTTAGGAAATCAATAGCAGTTGCCATTTCCATTAAGGAACCTTGGCTGAAGTTGTTCTGTCTTGCATATTACGCTGCTGCCAGGACAGGCTTTTGGCTGCTCATGGCTTAGAGCTAAAAATGGGGACAGGCCAAAACAGGAGAGTTTTTTTCCTCAAAAGAAAAAAGAAATCCCTCTGCAGGGAAGATTTCTTTAGTACATTATAGGGGTAGCAGATTAATACCTCTGTTCAATAGCTGTTGAATAGCATCTGATGGCAATTCTAGGCATCTTGAAGAATGACCGGTGTTTAAAATAACTGTAGGCGGAGTAGCAGCAGAGATCCGCGCGCCAGTTTAGGAGCAAATATATTGCTGCCATTGTTTAGCCACCAACGTATGGCTTCCCCAAGGGCTGGCTTTGGCTACAGCCCTTTATGGGTATCTTTGCTGCATGCAGCCCTTTTTCATTACTTCCAGCCAAGGCAGGTTGTGTTGCTGTCTGCCTTTGAGGGGCAGGAATGTGTGAGTACATCAGTGTGGTGGTGGTGTTGCACCATGGACTTACATCTCTGTGAATTCTGGGGAGAAAGTGGACCGAAGCCAACCATAAATGTTTCTGAAGCCAGCATGTGAAATTACAAATCACTTCTTTCATGATTTGGGGTTGACAGATCCCAGTTGGCACTAACTGTTTCCTCTAGGTAGGACTCATTTAAAAGAGATAAAACTGCACGTGAAAGGATAAAACTGCCCTTCTCCAGCCAGGGTGCTGTTCCAAGCTTAGCTGCTTCACACCAGTGTTAGTACCCTCTTCTCTCGCTGCAGTGTCAACCTGATTAGACCCTGGTCTCCATGGTAGGACTAGAGAGAGATGCTCACTGACTGGGAACACCATCAGCAGTGCTCTCCAGGACTGCGGTGGAGAACCAAGGCTGAGGGAGCCCAGTCTGTACACTCTTGTCTAGAGCATCCAACTCCCAATTAATAACAGGAAAAGATTTATCCCCCAAGACTGTGTTAAACTGGCAGCAATCACAATGGTGTGGAATTTGCTAGTGGAGGAATTGTTAGCCCTCTTTTTGGTAGCTTGTTTCTTACCAGGTTTCTGGCTGCAGGAGAGCCACTGTGCTATTTCTACATCTTATGTGCTCTCCAGTGTGTTTCTCTACCTCTAAACACTGTCCACCAGCAGAATGATACCGGCGCTGAGTGCTGTACGCACCGACAGGATAATGTTAAGGAAGATGCCTTTCTATTGAAATTGTTAAAGGGGCATCTGATGGCAGTGTTTCAGTTCAGGCTTATTGAACACTCTCCATTTTATCCTCTGTTTTCAGGGATTTATAATTTTGCTATAAAAATTCAGTCAACCTTGAAACTTGGCATCTGTGGTTTCGTTTCAGAAGATATTTTTAAAGATACAAAAGCAGAAATATCCCTATCCTGGCAATGGCTTCAATGGATATTAACTTCCAGTCCTGCTGCACAGCGCATTGGAACGCTGAAAAAAAGGCTAAGAATTACAGGAGGAGGGGGAAAAAAGCTTTTGCAGCAGCACAGCTTTGATTATCCAGGGAAATCTTGATCTCTTGGTCCATTTAGAGGTTGGCTGTCCAGTTTCAGAGAGAGCTGCTAGGATGCAGATACCTCTGCATTGTCCTTCTTGAAGGAGGAGAGCCACATGCTCCTTCTTAAAGCAGCCATGCCCCATCGAGGAAGCCTTTTCAGGTGGGGAGGATGCCCAAGCACAGGAACACCTGAAAGCAGTGAGAATGAGCAATTCTAGCAAGTTGAGCTTTAGCTTTGAGGGTGGGAAGGTCTGTGTTACAGGAATGTCTGGGATTTCATAAGAGTGGCAGCAGGAAGTTGCACTGAGTTTGAGGTTCTCTGGAGAATTAGTGGAAAAAAATTTTTAAGTCCTGGAACAAATTGCTTAGGGTTGTCATAGGATCTCCATCATGAGACCTCAAACGGGCCAGACTAGGTTGAACACGCGTCACTAACATCATCTGTCATGACAGGGGAAGGGGTGGACCCTCTCACATCCCCTCCAGCCCATTCTGTGGTCATTTTTTCATCACTAAATGTCCTATGTATTTTTTCACTGGTGCTTCTTCTCCCCATCTAACCAAGAAAAGTGCTTAAATGTGTTCTTCGGTCTTGGTGCATAGCAAAAGCAAAGTGTTTTGTTCTCAGTAGGTCCCCATTTTCCTGTCGTTTTTACCTAACATATCTGAGCCCGGTGTCATCTTGATTTCACTGGCATTTAAACTGCTTGACATCTTTAGCCCTCAAGGATGCTCTGAGCTGTAACAGCTCCTTGCTGAAATTGCTGTTCTGGAGTTATAGGGGATGCACGATTGGTTGGCTGCTTCATGCGCTAAAGGAATTGAGCCGCGTGGATCTTCTCCCATTAAAAATTAACACTCTGCAGTAGGCAGTAAAGACCTTAAATGTTTTGTTGTTAAGGAGCAAATAATGGAAAAACACGACCTCTTCTGTTAAAGAATGAAGGATGCGTCGAGTTAGGAGCTTTTTCTTGTTGCATGGCTATCACCACCTTGAATCTGACCACTGGAGGACAATGTCTGGGAAGATGTGGTTGGACATGTAGGTTGCTCAGATGTTTTTCCACCATTCATAATGACATTGCTTTCACCTGTGATGACCAATGCATGCGTGACGTACATAGAGATGGCTGAGTACCGGTATGATTTGCTAGTGCTTTGGCTATCATTGCCTGTGCTCTGTGTGCATGTGAAGCTTCTCATGCTTGTAGATGGCTAATGGGAAATGTGGCATAAAGTGCGTTTGCTAATGCAAATAACACTAAGTCATGGGGGAAAGAGAGAAATGGTCATTTAAAATAGAGTACTGCTTCCTAAACTTTCCAATACACATGGATATGATCCTGTGCGACTTGGTCTAGGGGATCCTGCTCTGGCATGGGGATTGAACTAGATGATCTTTCGAGGTCCCTTCCAGTCCCTAATGTTCTGTGATTCTGTGATCTGTGAATACCCTGGGATAAGAAGCTAAGCTAGTGGTGGGGCAACGGGGGATTCAGTAATAGTTTGGGGTTAGGTGAAGACAAATCATAAGATGTCAATATTCATGTCTATTTTACATACTCAGTCTGCAATAAGAGATTTGCCTGGCACGTGGGCTCTGTTGCCCTGTTGTAGCTGTCTCAAGCTGTTCCTCACTCAGCAAAACAGCAATAACTTGAAGCCTGAGAAATGTCCATAGAGTGGGATGCAGTGACTGCAGCAGATCTGTGGAAAGCAGACACGTTCCCTCCGTCTGCCTGAAATGGCATAATGCTTTTGGCAAGGACTACAGTGAGGGAAATGAGAGGGGGCATTCTGTCCATCCAACTGTCGCTACTCACATCCACCTCCCCTCCACCTATCTGGTACATCGGTCCTCTTTCTGTGGCACCATCTAAATGCTAAACAGCGGGGCTGTCGCACGCCTGTAACTGTGCAGCGCTCTTTTGTTACGCTCCACGCTGTTATCAGATAAGAGAGAAAAATAGTTACTGAGTAATTGCAGATTTAGGAGAACTGTGAATCACTGCCATGCAAATAAGAGGGAAAAATACAATGCTGTAAGAATGAAGTGTTTGTCTGGAGAAGCTCTCTAGAGTAATATAAAATGAAGTCTATCTGTTTAACAGGGTAGTAGCAGAGGGGTCCTTCAGCTGATCAGGGACATGCCAGGGGCTTTAGTGGAGGTAAAAGCTGGTGCTCACAGTCTCTGTCTAATTGGGAATAATTGCAGTAAACTAATGGTGTAATAAAGACTAGTTAGAATAAATGCTACTAATGACAGTAACACATGTTAATGGTGATATGACGATTGTTGGGTGTTTATTAGTGAGTAATTACAGGCTTTAATTTTCATCTTACAAAGGAAATTATCTACTGTCAACCACCCCACTTGACCAGTACAACGCAAAGAGAGGTAGCTAAGAAAGACACCCGTGGTCACGCTCCCTGCTTGCTTTACCCATGTTGCACCGTGCTCCTCTTTAAAGTGTCTCCACAGCCTCCGACGCACATCCTGTACGGAAAGAAAAGAGCAATGTCACTTTGAGACAGATCCACAGGGTTTAGACCAACTTTCCATTTCCTCAGTTAATTACCAACATAATCTCTAGATAATCTCTTCTCAAGTCTATGAAGATTGGCTGCCTTTGAATTCAGAGGACACTTAGTCTTTTGGATTGCAGCCATAGATTAAACTTCTTCAAAGTGGAGATAGCTGTACTTTCCTACTGTTGATTGAAGCATGCCACTGAACGCTTCTGAAGTTGGATTACCCCTCCAGAAATGCAATCGCTGGCCTCCCCGTGTCCTCCCAGCTCAGAGGTGGCAAATCCCATTATAACTCATTTCTCTGCAGACAGTCAATCACAGCTGTGTTGTTCAATATGTAAGAGGATTTCCCAGTCACACTAGCCATGCTTTATCAATAGGAAATCAGGCGTTTTGAAAGCTATTTCTACCCCACTTGCAAAACTCTTCCCATAATGTACTGTCATGAGTTGTTATTGCATAATATTAGAATCCCTAATGGTTCTATGATTCTGTGAAGTTTGTGCTATGCTGTCCCTCAGTAGCCTCTAATAAGACTGTTCTTGACCCTGTCCTTCTGGCCATGCACTTCCTATCCTAAAGGGCTCACTTAAAATTATTGGGGTATGGCAGCACCAACCCATTTTGTGTCACTTGTTAAAGAATAAAATGCTAATTTTTAAAAAACATTTAGAAATTTGTGAGACAGCAAGAAAATCAAAGGCTCAATAGAAGCTTTCCTGTAGGGTACATTTTACATGACATTTTGCTCTGGAATGGTTCCTTACACCGCAAAACTATTTCACGTGCAAATAAATGCAGACACCTGCATAGTTGTATCGGCTGGGTTTGTCCTGGTTAAGGATCAAGTGTCTAGCAGCAAGCCTGCCATCTAATTTGCTGCTGTGTATTTACTAACTAACCCTTCTGGACATGTTCCTGTGCGACTTGGTCTAGGTGATCCTGCTCTGGCAGGAGGATTGGACTAGATGGTCTTCCGAGGTCCCTTCCGATCCCTAACGTTCTGTGATTCTGTGAAACCCTGTCCATGTGTGGATGTAACTCAGTAAATGTCTGTGTGGCTTCAACAAGGTGTCATTCAGATATCCATACAGTAATTTCCCACGAGCTCAGAGGAAATCAGTTCCTCTCCCAGTAGACATCCAGCACCATTTCCTATTGTAGTTGAAATTTCTCCGGTTGTATTGCATTCCTTCCCTGCCCCAGACACACAGAGCCGCTCCAGTTTCTGATAACAAGTTTTTGATCAGGTTTTCTTTGTTCTTTCAACTTGTGCAGTCTCACCATTGGGGTAAATTTCCCTTTCATCTTCTCCTCCCCTTTTTCTCTCAAAGAAAGTCGTGGCACAAACACAATTTGCTTCTTTATTTTGAAATGATATCTGGTTTTTTTTGGGGGGGGAAGAAATTCTCCCTACCATGAAACTAACAGTTTGGGTTCTTTGTTGGTTAATGGTTTTTTGTCTCGTGACATTAAAATCTGCAATTTCTGCCTATAAAGAGTAAGGCAGCTCTTTTGTTCACCAGCTGTGTGTGTTTTTACAAGTGTCAAGCTTAGTTCTGAATGAAAGAATGCCTGGAAATATAACTGCACGCTTAGACGTAGCGCTGCAAAGGCATTGGAAAAGATAGAGCTGGTGTTAACTCTCTTTGGGTGGAGGGAAAATTGCAGGAGTCGTGTCTGCCCCTTCCAGGCCTGATGTTTTGAGTGATATCTGCAAACTACAGCAGCTGAAGAGCTGGCTAATCAAATCCTGCTATCAGTGCACTAAAGATGTTACTATGGCTAAAATGTTTATGGCTATGTGAAATGTGGAGAAGTGGTTGAGAAATCACTGTGAGAGAGTGACAGTGATTTTGATTTAAAACGTGGGAAGCTCCGTCTTTGCTTTCTGCAGTGAAATAAGTAGAAAATGGATTTGACTGCAATCTCTGAAGCCACTGACCTAACAGGCAGCACGCACGTGTTATGAGATGCTGGAAACGTTATGAAATGCTCTGGACACTGCCGTGGGATGGAGCAGCCATCCCTTGGCCACAACCAGCCAGCCCATCCCTGCCTGTGCACCCCAGCTCACTCTTGCAATGCAGCTCTGGTTTCAGCTTGACCTGTGTCTCACCGAGCCCCACCGCAGAGACCACTCCAGCATAACCTTCCTGCCCAAAATTCTTAGAAATCTGATAAACAGCTGGGTTATCCTGTATTCACGTCCCATCTTCCTTGCCACTGCCATGGAGCATCAATTGTCTGCCAGCTGGGAGTGTCCATATGTGTGACTTGGTCTGGGTGATCCTGCTCTGGCAGGGGGATCGGACTAGATGACCTTTTGAGGTCCCTTCCAATCCCTAATGATTCTATGATTCTATAACTTGATGCCTCAGGAACCATGTTTGCTGTCATCTGCTCTCATGCTCTTTATTTTCCTAAGGCTGGTTTCCAAAAGTTCTGTCAGCTGGACCTATTCTGTTCAGGACGATTATTTCTGTGTCCAGAAAGAATAAAGGTTGTAGCAAGGAAAGAGCTTTCAACTCAGCTCAGGCAGATGAGCTCTGCTGGCACTGGTGCAGCCACATGAAATGCCACCAGATCAAGCCATAATCCAGGGTCAGGTGCAAAGCCAGAGGTTTTAGACAGGGATGTCAGCAGCCTTTTTGTTTCCTGAAATGAGGATTGTGAGAAATCTTGAGGTTACCATCTCATGAGAGTGTCAGGAGAAGGTTTAGTAAAGTTTTAGACAGCGGTGAGTGTGTGCATAGGTGTAAACCCCTCCCAGCTCCTATCTGCTCTGCTACACAAATTACAGTTTAAAATAGAGTGTCTGTTCTACCCCCACTTACGTGTCTGTGTGTGCACACCAAACACTTGGAAATATATGCAGTACCTTCAGTCGGTGGTCAATACATTTTTCAGAGAGAAAGGATCATCCTGAATCTCCAGATCAAACAAGACCAGCTGGTGAAACGTGAGCCAGATCCCAGCTGGTGCAAACTCATACAGCCTCAATGAAACAAAAAGAGGAGCTCAGACCAGATTCAGCTGAGGATTCAGCCTGTTTAATAAGCAGTTTCAGAAATAAACTGTTTATCCATTTTACTGTTAGAATATTTATTGCAGCGGGGTATTTTCAGGCAGCAAAAATAAACAGCTTCCACACTCGCTAAAAATACAGAGAAGACTGGAGCGCTGCTAAAAGGTGTTATTTTTACTGAGTGTGGTTTATTATTTGCATAATTGGCATAAAAAGGAAAGCAGTTCATGATAATAGTATTGTTCATACTCCTGTAATTAAGATCATATCAGTATTTCAAGGACTTAATACCCAGTTGGAGAAATGCAGGCACTTACAGCACTAATTCCTTGGCAAGTAGATCTTTAGCCAATTTTTGTAGGGGAAAACAATCTGCCTTGGTTGGTGACCAGGTAGAGGAGTCCAAAGTAAATGGTTTGGGGTTCCAGCATGGCACTGTGTGTTCTGGAGAGAGTCCAGCCCAGAGCAACAAAGATGATGAAGGGGTTGGAGCATCTCACTGATGAGGAAAGGCTGAGGGAGCTGGGTCTCTTGAGCTTGGAGAAGCGGAGACTGAGGGGTGAACCCATTAATGTTGATAAATATGTGAAGGGTTGGTGTCAGGAGGATGGAGTCAGGCTCTTCTCAGTGGCATCCAGTGGTAGGAAAAGGGGCAATGGGTGTGAGCTGGAACAGAGGAGGTTCCACATCAATATCAGAAGGAACTTCTTCCCAGTGAGGGTGACAGAGCACTGGATGTTCTGTGATTCTGTTCTCACATAATTACAGCCTCATCTGGCAACGAGGCCTGAATGGACCGAACTCGCAGGAACGCAAATGTTAGACTGCCTTAGTACGTTCCACTTTTGCCATGTATTAGTTGCTGTAAATATGCAAAGGTATGCAATTAAAAGAGCAAATGAGTATTTCTAATTAGGATGGAATGGTAGCACGTTTCATCAAAGTAGGACACAGTGTGCTACTTAGCTCTGTGTATATTTTTGCCAATTAGTCAACAAGGAATTCTTGTACGAACAATTGAGCCTTATATAATTGGAAAATGCATGCTGAAGCACCAAAGTCCAAAAACAACATTTATATTACCCTGTAACGCCACAGGGTACTTCTGGCCTGCTTTGCACCTGGGGAAAGGGATAAATCATTGACAGAACCTGAGCCTGCATGTGGGAGTGTGTCTTCTCTGCGCTCTCTGCACTGCAGCTTGTTGATGGGGTCACCCAGCCGCGACGTGAGGGGAGTCCTACTTACAGACAGAGCCGTGCATGCGGGACTGGGAAGCCGAGTGCCCGAGCAGCCCAGGGGAAGAGCTGCTTTCTAAACCCTTGCAGTTGTTCATTCGGATGTGCCTTTCGGTGTGGTGAGCACCATGGCCAGTGCCTGGTTTTCCTGGCAGTACCAGCAGTGTGGTAGCACCTGCTTATTCTCGGTGGAGCAGGACACCACACAAACATGTCACTGCACTTTCCTAGAAAGTGTCTTAGAGACAGGGCTAAGGTGGAAATATAAGTCTTGGCTAAAATAATTCTGATCTGATCACCTCCACAGAGCTCTAGGTTTGTGGCTGTGTATGGGAGAAGGATGGTCCCATAGGGCAGCCCTACAGGGGAAGTGCCTGGGCTGGTGGTCATTCGTGACCTGCTGGGGGGCTGGGATGGCTGAGAACCATGCCAGGGGAAGAGCCCTCAGACGCTGGCACTGAATTTGTTTGCAGAACCTTACCAAGTGGGTAAGAGAAGCGGGTTTCCGTGCAGTCAAAAATATCCCAACGAATGCTCAACAATACGGATGAGGGAACACTCAGAGCGGGTGGAGTTTTTCTTTGTTGACGTTATGCTCACACTCCCATGGGAAGGTTTCTGCTGAGTGATTTAGTAAATGAGCTATTCGAAAATTTTAACTTTCTATTTCTCAGGTGAGGGGAATAGGATAAGAAAGATAATAACAACTTCTGGTCCTGACTAACGTCTTTGGGAGAAGCTGTATGGAAGAGGTTACTGATACAGATTGGAGCCACAAATACATCAGTCAAGATGTCAGTTCAGACTGATGTGGCGTTGGCAGGAATTAGAGTTCAGTCTGCCTGTCTTGGGAGCTAAAAATCTCAAACGGCTTTGAAAAGTCCTTGAAGGGGCAACAGAGCATGAGAAGGATGAGGAGGTGTGGGAGCACACAGCAAAGAACCCAACCCCAGCGCTCACAGAGCTGCTCAGAACAAGGGACTGCTCATCCTTTGCTTTTGGATAAAGTTTCCTTGTACTTGTGACAATGTAGAACCTCTTAGAGAACCTGTTTTAGAACCTGTTGTGGATCCAGTAAGTTTAAAGAGTCCATTTGGGGGAAGGAAAATCCATTTCTCCTTTGTATAACCATAAAAATGCACTTAGGTACAGGCTGTACTTAAAGAACTGGCTGAAAGCCTCTGTGACACACAAAATAGAACATTCTGGGGATGCAGAATAAAATAATATAATTCATGCTGTACCAGGCAGCCTTCTGCCCTGAGCCCTGACCCCTCAACAGATATTCTTCCCGTAACCTCCTGAAATATTCCCAGAGCCTCTTTCATGGTGAAAGGTAGCTTGCTTAGTGCTCCTCCTAAGCTCAGAAGGCAATGGCCTGTAGCTATAAATAATTACTGACTACTCACACCGCCTAGCACAAAGTTCAGATTGGAACTTTCATTTGGATACCTCTGTGCCTGTTCGTGCCTGCTGTACGTGGCAAAAATCCTGTTTTCTACATCCACCTTGTTCACTGCAAGTTGAAGTGATCCTGTCGTCTGGTCGAGGTGCTCAGAGAGGGAATAACATTTGGGCTTTTTTGGTGTTCTTCTCTTTCCTTTCTTCCCTCCTTTCTTCCCCCTTTTCTTCCTTCCTTTCTTCCCTCCTTCCCTTCTTAGAAACATTCCTAAAACCTCTCCAAAGAACTCCAGATCATCAGCATATGAGTGCTTAAGTCCCTGGTGCTCCACTGTGAACCACAACCAAAAGACAGAGGTTTGCCCTACAACCGTCTCTTATGGCTTTCCTCAGGAGTTAGGGACACCCCTTGGCACCCATTGCGGCAGGAGTGGAGATGAGCAGAGGAAGGTGGGGAACATCTACATGTGTCTCCCTCCTGAAAGCCTCCAAGTCCTGACATCTGCCTCAAGGCAGGACCACTGCCCTTCATGCCATCTTCACATGAGGTCAAGTCTTGTGGTGGCTAAGCCATGAAGGGATCCTCTCTGCTGGGCTTAGCTGCAAGAAGGGACTTTCCAGGTTGGTCTTCATCAAGAGTGCACTGACACTGATGGCACTTGTGCCAAAGCTCTGATACACACCCGTGGCACTCTGTTTCCTTTTAAAACACCCATTATACACAGCAATGGCAAGAAATGCTTCATGCATCGTGGCTGAGTGTGATGTGTTGACAGCCGCTGACGCTTTCCGCAAACGTCAAGGCATTTGCATCTGATTATTCACAGGCTGCTGTTCTGGCAGACCTCCTGCCCAATCCCTAATGATTCCATGATTCTATGAAAACTCTTTGCATCACATGAGCTTAGCGAATGTTGAGCTTCGTGTTTTGAGTGAAGGTAACTTTCCTGATGTATCATGGAATCATTAGGGATTGGAAGGGACCTCAAAGATCATCTAGTCCAATCCCCCTGCCACAGCAGGATCACCTAGGCCAAGTTGCACAGGAACATGTCCAGGTGGGTTTTAAACATCTCCAGAGAAGGAGACTCCACAATTGCCCTGGGCAGCCCCTTCCAGTGCTCTGTCACCTTCACTGTGAAGAAGTTCCTTCTCACGTGTTGGAGGTGTTTAGTACTTGACCTTACCTTTAACTTTGCCTGTATTTGTCACTGGAAAGAGAGGCGATTAGGAAGATCTATGGCCCTCTCTAGTGATTGTAGACAGCGGATGTGCAGCACTGTCAGAGTGGGCAGCTGCTGATAGACCTGTTTCCAGTTTTGTACAGTTTGGATCTCAGACTCGATTTGAATATCTCCTAGCGCGACTTCAATATTTACTACAGGCGCAATAGGGAACATCTGGGATTTATGTGGTTGCTCACAGGAGAAAAGGGAAAAAAAAGTGAATCTGGGGCTTTGCCTACAGAAGCTTTGACTTTCTGAGCAAAGCTAAATGGTGTTGGCAGTGCTAGAGTAGAAAATTCGAATGGAAACGGTATAAAGGCTCCTGTTAGTACCAAAAGAACTTGCGTTTCTGCAGAACTTGGCATAGCAACATCACGCGTTCCCAGAACTCTCCCTATGCATTCAAAAATAATGAAGTGAAAACAAATTGGGTCTGTGGAGTAGGTTATATGTGCCAGCAGGCTTGTTTGTGTATGTGAGATAAACGTGTGTGTGCCTGTGCATGTATGGGGTACTTGCTATCTGCTAAGCGGTGTGTGATCCCCCTCCCTCCCCAAACACACGTCACCCCTGTGTGCTGAGAATAACAAATACTGGGTGCTACCATTTATATGGTCTCCAAGTAGAGAGGCTGATACTAGCTAAGAATTAAGTGGTCTTCTCTTCCTGCTCCTTTTGAGGCCTTTGGGGATATTTTTAATCCCTTTTGCTTTTAATTGCTGTAGTCCTCGCTTCATCCTCTCCCTTGTTGCCACTTTAATGCTTGCTGAACTGGAGAAATGGCTTTTGCACAATGTTCTGTAGCTATCGAGATCTTTGATTATAAAAGGTACATGCTGTTTCTGCTGCCTTCTCTATCTGTAATTTGAGTGGGGAAGTAACGATGAAGGTTGCGCTGAGGGGGTGGCCAGAGCCTTAGGAAACCCACTGACATGAAAGTGCAGCTCTGCCTTGCACTGGGTGAGGATCTGTGTCTCTTCTGTCCCCTCAAAGGTAGTTATTTTTGTCAACAAAATAGGGCTTCCCTACAGCTTTGGGGTTTTTCAGAGGAAGTCAGCCTGAATTTCAGGAGAGCACAGTATCTTCTCATATGTCTGATGCTGTGATAATATCTACCCTGTTGCCAGCCTGCATCAGCACTGAAGCTTTGCACTTGCTGTATTCGGAGCCTAATGTGCTGCAGTAAATGCACAGTTCGACTCTTGAACTGCTTTTCTTTATTCCCTGAATCCTGACTCCTTGCCCAGCTCAGAAAAAGTTATCAGCATTGAGCTCTGCCTGAGCCAGGTAAACTGTGTGAGGTAAAGGTGCTTAATGCAAGAGTTCTTGCAAGAAATGACAGCACCTTGCTGCTGCATCAGAACTGCTGATTCCAGGACTTTCCAATCTCAATCTCCACATCCTCTTGTTTTCCTTTTCCATCCTATACACTTTTACCCTAAGCAAATCTTGGATTCTATACTAAATGTTTTTATAGTGACGCCATGGTCTTTATATCCAGAATTCTTTATATCGTGGCTTGTGTCAAGGTTGAGGCACTGCCCGTGCGCAGTAAGTCAAACTAACCCTTTAAGTGTTGGCACTATGATGTATGCGTTGCGTATTTGGTGCTAACATACAAAGCAATTCCTGAACTTCATGAACTATTTGGATTTATTTTGCATGTCTGGAAGGTCAGTCATGTACTAAAGCCCAGGCTTACTCCACATGCACAGAGCATCTTTGTTGTTCACATCCATGAGCTGTGATGATTCCCAGGGGTAGCTATGCAAGACATGCACAGGATGATGAGCACAGAGCAGGATCATAGAATTACAGAATCATTAGGGATTGGAAGGGACCTTGAAAGATCATCTAGTCCAATCCCCCTGTCACAGCAGGATCACCTAGACCAAGTCGCACAGGAACATATTCAAGTGGGTTGTAAACATCTCCAGAGAAGGAGAGTCCACAACCCCCCTGGGCAGCCTGTTCCAATGCTGTCACCCTCACTGGGAAGAAGTTCCTTGTGATATATATTTGGAACCTTCTACGCTCCAGCTTGCACCCATTGCCCCTTGTCCTCTCACCAGATGACACTGAGAAGAGCCTGGCTCCATCCTGCTGACACCCATCCTTCACATATTTGTAGACTTTAATGAGGTCACCCCTCAGTCTCCTCTTCTCCGAGCTCAAGAGACCCAAATCCCTTAGCCTTTCCTCATAAAGGAGGTTTCAGTCTTCCTTCATCACCCTTGTTGCTCTACACTGGACACCCTCCAGCAGCTCTGTGTCCTTCTGGAACTGAGGTGCCCAGAACTAGACACAGTACTCCAGATGTGGTCTCACTAGTGCAGAGCAGAGGGGTAGAAGCTACTTAATTTTCTAAGAAATCTTGTTTGGAGCACATGGCTTGTGGTAGAAACCCAACAGCTGACCCCTCTTTCAGAGTGGTCTTACCTAAAGGAAGACCAATCACTTCTGAAAATGGATTGATCACCAAGAGGTGATAAAATAGTCTGTTATAGGGGGGGGAAGTCACAAAGGAGAATGAACTCCGCTCTGTGGCTTTCTCTAAATGCATCATGATACTCAGGAATTACCTAACATTTCTGTAGTTGCTGCACCACTGTCTCTCATTGTGGTAGAATAATTCTGCATGTTTAGGCGCATATAGCGTAGACCAACAGATATATTAATCTCAAAGGAAAGGCAAAACTCTAAACTAAATCTAAGCAGTGACGTACATCAAATCCCCTCTCGTGCCTTCCTAATAACTGGCACATCCGTTTCTATTTCCTCCGTAAGCACAGTGATAGGACGCACCTCCCCACATGAATCTTGGTTTGTACAGACTTCCATACTCGGATTTCAGCATTAATTTTACCTTAAGGTAGTTGCAGGTTGTCACTGCACCGAGCCTAGGTATGTTATTTTCATCTTATGATTGTGTGGAGGTGGTGATATTTATTCGTACACAAATAAAGTCAACAAAGCACACATTTAGCACATATTTTACTACTAATGTAGCATTTACAACACTTTATTGTTAACATCAAACAATGGTGCATATATAAAAAGGAAATGTTTCGGCATAAATCACTCTAAATGTTCAGCCAGCATGGGCATCTCACATAAGGTTTCCATTTATCAATCAGTATGTCAACATGCCTTGGTACATCAGATATAAATTATCATCTAAGGTGTCTTTAACTCCTCAAAATGTCATCCACCGAGCTGAGATCATTCGAGCTGGCCTTTTAGCTTTTTCCCCTGAGATGCTTATTGTCCATCAAATGTGCGAAGGAGGTCAGAGGTAATGAATCTTAATTGGACTTCATTATGTGGTAATACTAGATGATCTTTTGATGTCCCTTCCAATCTCTAATGTTCTGTGAGTCTGTGAATACAGAACCTTGAGTGCCTAATTATGCCCTGGTACCAAAGAACAATGTCATCGATTCAGGATGTAGTCATGAACTGGAAGCCAGGCACTGTTGTGCACTGGAGCACTTTATCTGGTAGGTTTAGATTATACATCAGTAAAAATTCACCACAGAAAGAGTGGTCAGGCACTGGAATGTGCTGCCCAGGATGGTGGTGGAGTCACCATCCTGGATGTGTTTAAAAGTCACTTAGATGTAGTGTTGGGGGATCTGGTTTAAGGGTGAACCTACAGAGTAGGGTTGAGGGTTGGACTCAATGATCCCAAGGGTCTTTACCAACCTGAGTGATTCTATGATTCTGTGACTTGTTATGGCTCTCTGCACTGTCTCCTGTGGGGCTATGAAGTTTTTTGGAGAAGTATTTAAAACATATTTGTAGGTATGAAGTCATCTGATTGATTGAATTATGCTGTAAGGCAAGCCCAGTGCTGCTTAACTTCAGTCATTACTATAAGCTGCTGCATCCTTGTGATGCTAGAAGAGAAACCATATTCTTTCACTGCAGATATGGCAAGACAACTTGAAAGGAAAAAAAAGCCTTCACACCGAAATTTTATGATGTTAATTTGACGTGTATTAATTGTCACGTATCATTTACGAGCAAACAAAGAATTAAGGGAGTTTGTTCGGCAATAAAACTGTTGTACTCCAAATTGTAATTAGGGTCTATTATTTCCAGTTGTCCTTTGGAGGATTGGAGGCTGTGAGCAGAAAGTGATTGTGCTGCTGTTTCATGTGTCAAAAAGTCTGCTTATACCCTAGCTTCTAGGCAAAAGTGCAAGTGAGATACTTGTGAAGTTAGCAGGGTGTTGCAGGATCAAAATATGCTGAAAGGAGAAGGGAAGTTAGGGTGCCCTTGTGCTCGGCCCTTGTGAAGTGTCACCTCGAAGCACTGTGTTCAGTTCTGGACCCCCGTTACAGGAAAGACATTGCGATGCTGAAACGTGTCCAGAGCAGAGCTACCAAGCTTGTGAGGGGGTTAGAGAACCAGTCATATGAGGAGAGGCTGAGGGAGCTGGGCAGGTTTAGTTTGGAGAAGAGGAAGCTGATGGGGGGCCTCATTGCCCTCTCTACAGCTACCTGGAAGGAGGTTGTAGAGAGGTGGGTGTTGGCCTCTTCTCCTTAGTAACTAATGACAAACCCAGGGGAGATGGTCAGAAGTTGAGGCCGGGGAGGTTTGCACTGGATATTAGGAAGAAATTATTTACAGAAAGAGTGGTTGGACACTGGAACCACCGTCCCAGGGAGGTGGTTGTGTCACCATCCTGGAGGTGTTTAAGAACCATGTAGCCATGGTTCTTCATGCCCTGCTGTAGTGTCTGGCATAGAGGGGGTTAGTCTGTGTTTGTCAATCAATCAGATATTTAGCGATTCAGATATTTAGGCTTTTTGTTGTTGTGGGTCTGGTTGGACTAGGAGCTCCTTTCCAACCATGATTATTCTCTGACTCTGTAAATACTAATATATTTTTGGTAAAACTACTGGTGTTTGTATTTCTGTTTTCCGTATTCTGCATCAGGTGCATTTTACCAGTTCTTGAGCAGTTGTCATTTACAGAATCATTTTGTTCTCTCATTTAAAACAGGAGCCTGTTTTTTCCTGTTTGGTAAAGAACAGGCAGTGAGAACTTAGGCTACCAAGAACATTGTGTTTGAATCAAAATGCAGGTTTGTGTTTCTAAGGATTTTAAGCCTCGTTATTTTTTTTTAAAAAAAAGGTGGCATTTTTTTGTAGAATTAAGGATATTTTGTAGAATTTGAAATGAAAAAAATCAGAAGAGTTAATTCTGAAAATATTAAACGGGCACTTCATCTCTTTAAAAATAATCACCTCGTTTGCTTGGAAGTCTTTATGAACTTCATCCCAGAATTTTTTATGTGTGTCCATTCACTTTTCAATTTTTCATTTCTTGGGTCATTCATTTTTCATGTTCTTTTTCTTGTCACCTTCAGAGAGATATTTTTCAGGTGGAAATCCAACCATCTTCGCTCCTAACCTTATCAGTTTGCTTAATGCTTTGTGTTATCATTTGCAAAAGGAAAACACATTCACCCCAAAAGATGCCAAACAGTAGGACCTCTCTCTAAACGTCGCTGTGGAGCAAGATAGCTGTAGTTTGGCTTAAGAAATGTGCTGATTTTTCCCGGTATTGCAAATGGCAGCTAATTTTAAATTGTTTCATAAATAAATTATTTTCAGTCAGCAAAAAAAACTTCATTTCTTTGCTGAAACCGGTAGTTTTCTTATGGACTTGTAGGGGTTGGGAAAAGAAACCTCGTTATATGCTGCTGTCTATGCCATCGGGTGTCCTGCTTTGAATCCAATAACTGACTTCAACAGTCTCCAAAGGGTATTAAACATCAATATCCTTTCCTCAGCAAGAAGTAATCGGTTCCATCTCTCCATGTTTTGGGATAAATAGAAGCTGCATTTTATATTCTCTGCTTCCCTCTGCTTTGTTTCCATGTTTCTTATTCACTTTATTTACATGGGATGTGTGCAAGCTCAATGTAGCCCTGCAAATTGATTCAAGAAACCAAGCCATAGGCTGTATCTGCCCTAGGAGTGGCCCCAGTGCTTTCACTCAAGACCAGTCTTGTATCTATCTTTATTCCTTATCCTCGGTTCGTAAGAACAGCCCCTTGGGCTATGTGACCACTGGGGAGACTCTTTGGATGACTAAGTGGTCTTGGTGCCTGCATCTCCTGGGAGCCCAGGCTGCAGTGAGGGCAGACCTTAGCACTATGTGCAGTATTAGACACGGTCAGCTGCTTAGCAATGGTGGCTAGTGCTTGCTTCTGCTACCACTATGTGTAAACTCTCTACTTTTCTTCCCAGGGTCTGTTCCAAACTAAATCCAGCAGCGAGCATTGACAGGTAGCAAGGCTTCCTTATGCTGCGTTCCTACAGCCCACAGCACCCTGGGACCCTGGTCCCGATGAGGCTGTCACAGCACTCTTGTAATGACGTGTCATTTTTTCATTGTGTTACCAGATAACTTGATTCAGGTAAATGATGAAGAAAATACATGAAGAAAACAAAAGTAAAGCCCCCCAAACCCAAGGTCTATGTGGCGTGCGAGCGCAAATCTCAGCCCATATTTCTTTTTAGCCTGTTCAAAACCACTTTCCTAGAGAGCTCGGTATTACTATTTTCCCTAAAACATGAAATAAAATACAAATAACTAGTGGCATCAAGGGATGTATTTGTGGTCTGTTCCAGTAGGGTTCATCTGGTGTAGCTCCATCACAGGCTGATAGATTCGTGACAGTTCAATCAGAAGTACAACCCCTCGTGTGCGTGTGCTCCGTACCCGCAGGGACAATAGAGGTTTCAGGAGACGCAATGAGCACTCCAGCAACAGTCACAATTC
Organism: Phoeniculus purpureus; assembly: GCA_028565055.1. Taxonomy (NCBI): domain Eukaryota; kingdom Metazoa; phylum Chordata; class Aves; order Bucerotiformes; family Phoeniculidae; genus Phoeniculus; species Phoeniculus purpureus. The sequence goes on from JAOXOE010000745.1 coordinate 14,054,314, forward strand.
AGGCCAACAGTGTCTTTGCTCTGGGTATCAGTGGCAACATCTAATTATATAGAAGAAAATGTCAATGTTTTCTCTTTATTACTAGCATTGCAGCTGTATTAAATCTAACTTTATTTGACAGGGACTACTCAAAATTATCTCCTACAGAAATGTACTATCAGTCAGCAAGAGTATATCTTTGTCAAAACAGCAAGTAGTAGCTGCTGTTGAGCAATTTTGCAAATATAGTACCTTCAGGCACAGCTACTGTATTTCATTCTGCATTTACTGATATGACAATTAGCCCTCAGTGTCAAGATAAAAAGGATTATGGATGCAAATGCAGCTATTTCTTTTCTTTGGGTTGATTGTATCTGATCACAGGCAGATCTTACTTCTCAGAGAGATGAGTTTAAATATGTTTTACTCTTTTCTTAAGGAAAAGAAAGGGAATTGACAGCAGAGCACTTAACTGCTGAGATTCATATGCTCACTTTATGTATATATGAAATGTAATTCAAGTGGCTGCAAACATTGACTAATCCAAGAATTCAAGCGTATTTGAGTTTGCTGTAGAGAAGCTTAGATTAGATCAAGTTGATGAGTTCTTTTGAGTTGCATATTACAATGTCATAAAAGACAAACTGAATTCACACCAAATGCAAGCTGGGCTCCTGCTCTCAGCACCGCTGAAGAATAGGATCAGGATTTGCATCCTCTCCTCACAGACAGCGTAGCTCCCTTTTGGTTATTGGAGGGGTTTTGGCAAACTGTGCCACTCAGCAGCAAGATAGCACGAAAAAGTCTTATTAAGGAGTCGGTCCTTATACGTGGATTTTCTTATTCTAATTTGCTAAATCTGAGCTATTCTTCAGTTCTGCAGCCTGGGGGTGGCTTAAAAACTCGTCTGGGAAATTCAGTGACAAACTTGTCATAATGATATTCCAGAAAGCTAGCAGGAATTATAAACACGTAGAGTTAAAATTAGTCACTTCAGACTCATCCGTCATGCAGTTCAGCTCTGAGGAGATCTACTGAAGGATCAGTGCAGTCTGAACTTGACCTGCTGCTTCAGGTCAAGAGGCTTGTTCTCAAGTGAAGGGCAGATTCCAGCTCTCTCCATCCTCCTGCTCATGAATGGAGACAGCAGAAATGTTTTTGGAAAATGAGCGGTCTGGAGCTCACTCTTTATGATCAGGGACCTGTTTCTTTGTTTCTTCGCCAAAAACCATAGTTGCATTCTTTTTTGTAGTTTATTACATGAAAAACAGGTAATAAACTACAAGAAGTGAAGGAGTGCAAGTGATAAAGTGGTGGGGTCAGGACCTAAATAAAGAGAACAATGAAGGTTGCTGAGACAGTGCTGTTGGCCAAAGAGCTGGATGCAGTTAAAAATCCAGCAGATCAGTTCAGTAAGATGAAATTCATTGAAGGATGTGGGCAGTAATGAGAAAAATGTGTTCCAACCACAACAAAAACTGGAAAGAAAAGACTGAGGCGGCCACAGCAGGTGGACTTTATACTGCTGGCATTCGTGAGACCAGCTAGAGAACACTGCAGATGTGTGGCAGCAGAGCATTTGAGTACAAAAGGATCATAAAGTTGCCTTGGCATTCACATCTAAGGTAAAAGAAAAGCACTGCCTCGATACTTAGAAAATACCTATCTTCCCAATACTGTGTACAGAGATTGTAGTGCTTATGCTGCGCTAATCAAGAGGACATTCATGGAGGAAACCAGTAAACAGCAGGCTGGAACAAATGCTTTCCCAGCTCCCGAGTAGGAATTGTTTCTAATCATAAGCCATAAAGCATCTATTGGAGTGAACCCCCGATCAGTATCTTGCTGTCATGTGGTTTGTTTCATTGATCTCCGTGGAGCTGGTAGAGATAAGCATGTGCTTAAGTGCCTGGTGGGGTTAAACAACAGTGAGGGATCGTTACTTCTGCAAGGATACCTGACAACAACTGCTCTCATTTGCAACTTAAATCCCATTTCATAGTTCGGTCCTTTAAGAAAACAGTAATTCACCGAGAATAAGCAAGACCCAAACTGCACCAAAACACAGGAAGACTGTTTTCCCTGCAGAGATTTCAACAATGTGCAGTGACCTCCAACAACTTTAATGAAAGAGAAGAGGCTTACAGAAGAAAAGGGTACAAAGTTGTAGCTAGGTCTAGTAATTTAGATCAGCACCAAAAGTCAGTAAATAAGTGTGCTTCACAGAAAGCGGCTGTCAGTCCTTGGTCACAAACTACAAAACATGCTGTGATGCCCTCAAACGTTAGAGGGGAAAAATGGAAACTTCTCCTGACTCCTTAAAACTGGGTACACGGTGCTTATTCATTTTAACTACCTGAGGGGATTAATTAACGAGGAAAAAAACCACCCCAACCAACCAACAAACCACAAGCTCAGAGTCCACTGGGAAGTTAATTGCAGGTATCTGCTTTCCACATCACCTGCTGCTTTGGCTGTTTTTATCCAGGGCTGCCATTAGCTGTTGCTGGCCTAACCCTGGTCTGTACAACCCTCTCACCTGCATAAAACTCAAGGTGCTGTAACCCTGCATGGCACTCACCTAGGCTGGCTTTCCAGTGATTAATCCAGGGCAGGTGATTATTGGAGAGCAGACACCTTGGCTTTTGCATTAGCTGCAAACCTAGAGAATTTCCATCTCCATTAATGGACATGGAGCTAATGAACTCCTCTGCCACAGGGTTTCATTGTCCCTCTGCCCCTCCAGCTGTTTCTGTTATTGATTGTGCTTCGGTCCTCTTTAAAGATACCTTTGGGCACTTCTTGCTTCAGAGGGATGGAAGGGCTTGAGCTGGGTGATGGACACTGCAGTGGTTTAATCTTGACCTCTGCTTCCCAGACCTCATGAGGTGCTAGCCACAAAGAGGCACAGCAGAGCAGCAGGACATCTTTCTGACTCCATCTATCCATGTTGTCATCTTCAGTCTGCTGCTGTTCACCTCAAGTAAAGACTGATCAAAAAAGGGGTAGGGCATGTGTAACGGGTTGAAACTAAGAAACTGCTTTGCTTCCAGGTTTTCAAGGGGAAAGGAAACCAAA
>JAOXOE010000745.1:14057470-14073114 GCA_028565055.1 Phoeniculus purpureus
AGTACCGCGGCTAGCTCTCGCCTCGGCTAGCTGCCGGTTACAGGAGCGGACCCGGCGAGGCCCCTTCGCTACCCCACTACCACCCCCAGCAAGGTGGGGGGGGCGGAACACGAGGCTGAAAGCCCCGTGCCCGGGCTGCCTGCCCAGCGGGAAAAGAGAAGGAACAACTCGCTCCCTGGTCTTTTATTCCGTCCTAACCACGGGACTTTGGGAAAGGTCCCTTCCCCTGGGACAGTTCCAGGGGAAAGTCCTCTTAAAACAACAGGATGTTTTCTTTTCTTCATAAAAGCACAAACCTTTAAGTCTGAAAATTCTGTAATTTTCAAACCACAGTAGCATGCAAAATGTTCTGTAGGGTTTTCTCCAGTTTTCAGGAGAAATCTATGGATCTTCTAACCCTAAACTCTACTCTGTCTTTATGTCTTGACTGTTGGAAACTTCATTGATGTGTAGTGGTGATCAGGACATAGGACTCTGCTTGGGATGTCTAAAAGCCACACAATTTCAAAGTAGTTAGGGAGCAGAACAGCAGCTCATGCATCAGCGTCTTTCCTGCTTTGCTCCTGTGCAAAGCTCCTGCAGGTGGAGAGACAGCTGTTTGCTTGGGCACTGCCAAATTGGGGAATTAAACTGTAAGTAACCAGGCTGGCCAAATTGCCTGTACTTAGTGCCTGAAAGTTACTGTCGAATTCAAGGCAGGTTTGCTCGTTGGCAGCTCTCAGTGAAGATACCCTTTCCAGGCATTAAGGTAACTGATAGCATCACTTGAGTGGTGTCTGCTGGACTGATATTTCTCTTTCCTAAACCTAATAGAGACTGAAAGGGCCCTGAATTCCTGAATTTAGTTGTGTGAAACTATCAGGTACATAGGAAGGAAAAGGAAGATAGATGTAGAAACCAAGACCACTACAAAATCAACACAGTGTAATTTAAAGATCAGCTTATGCAGGGCTGGAGCCTGCCCATAGCAGACCTGTGTAGTGCAGGCTAAACCAGAACACAACATTGAAGACGTGCTGTTAAAAAAAACCCCAAACAAGTCAGAAGCTCAGGCTTTTACCTGTATAATTGCACTGCTTAGCTGCAGATATACACGACTAAAAATATTCTAGTAGGAATTGGGCTTGATTGGTTTCTACAAGGAAGCTTAAACTGTGTAATTTTGGAAACACAGATGGCTTGGTTATAGAAAAGTAGATGGAGAGACCTATTGAGAAATAGAAGAGGTAATAGACTCTCTGTATTTGTTGCTTTATTTACGGTGCAACCTAGACTTGTCTTATTTGAATGCCTCCCATCCAAAGCATTCCTGCAAGTACCATGGCTGAAACTGAAGAGCCAATAAAGTCCTTGAAGGGTTTAGTCGACCTTTTACTCTACGTGTGTAGAGTTTACAAATTAAAACATCAAAGAAATAATTTTATTTCTTCTGACTAAACCACTCAAATGTGTTTTAATGTCAAATTTCAGTTCTAGTTCCAAGCAATTTAGTCGTTTTACCCGTGCAAGGATTCCAAATTGAATTCACATGGCAGACTTGCTTGTCTTGATAGGCACAGTGATCTCAGAGGATGTCTTCTGGCTGCTAGTATGACATCTGTAGTAGTACAACCACACTTCTTATGGAAGCGTGTTTCATCTAATCGGTATCATTTAGCAAATAAAAACCATTTAGTACGATACAGTAGACGGATGCTGAAATTGGCCTATTAAAGATGCTTTAACAAACGGTATAATGAAATTCTCCACAGCTGAGACACTAGGCTTAATATGACTCAGAATAGATAAAGTAAATAGTGACTAAGAGTAAAAAGCACTTTACAGAAGGTAATTATCATTTAAGTAAGGTACTTTGCAGATGTGAGGGATTTCTGCAATACGCTGCTCTTTCTGCCAGCATTAGAGGTAGTTTCTCCTCAGTAGTGACTCAATGTGGAACAATTTGTTTCATAACTCCAGAGTTTAAAACATAGTTTGGAGGTTTTGCTAAAATGTCTGACTCTTCAGTTTGTGATGCTTTGAAATAGGCTGCGTAGATATGAATGATTTTCCCCTGAGTCTTTATTAACTAACAACCACAGGATCCCCCACATCTTCCAATACAAACTGCTGTGAGTAGCAGATTTTCTTGTTGCCTACATAATATTTTCATGTGCTGCACGAAGCTATGCTTTACTGACAGATACTCTAGTAAAAATCTGGCTGACTAATAAGCTGCATGATTTAAGGTCAGGTTTCAAGCGCACGTTGGAGCAATTCCTTTTTCTGATTGCGTGTAAGAGTTGGATGAGCACGCGGGGTCTGGCTGGGTTATAAATGTAGCTCTGGGGTATAAATATCTCTCTGTTCCCACTGTGTTATAAGTATGATCCCAAAAGCCTTGTAGCCTCACCTTACAGAAACATGGAGACCATTGTCAATTCTGTATGAACCCAGTTTTTGTTTCCAGAACCAGATTCTAATTTCTCCAACTTTTCCTCTACGGTCTATGTCCAGATAAGTGACTCTGAAGTTATCCTCATGTATTAGTGACTCCCCAAGTTGCTCGGTAGCTAATAGTCAGCCAAAGGCTAAGAGAAATGCTGTGTCTGAAGCATACATGGTCAAGATCCAAAGCCTAGCCTAATGAAGTGAGAGAGATACTTCATGAACTGTCCTTCACAGTGTTTTCATGTCAGCCTTTCCTCCTCAGCAGAGGGACTACTCCTGGGTAGAGCTTGTGGCAGGACAAGCTTCCCGGGTGAGGTGCAAGAGGCTGACAAACATAAATGATTTTACCTGCTTGAGAAGTCTACTGAGCTACATCAGTTCTGAATTGCCTTTCAAGTAGGCAACTTACTTGATTAATTAGTTTTCCGAGCAGTTAGGGAGCCTTTCTGCTTCATCACAAAGCACCTGTATTTTGCCAGACATTACTTTTGTTTCACATGGAATTTATTCACCGATTGCAGTGCCCCACACAAGGGTTTTGTCAGTGTTGCTGTGTCTTGTAGTAGTCGGTAGAGTTATTGCAAGGTTCAATGTCTGCAGCACTTCCAAAACGAGTTAGCTTTTGAGTGTCCGTATTATTTTATCAGATCGGTAAGGAGCTACTGCGTGAGTATGGAAAAGGCTTTACGTGTCACGGCAGATAAATAGCATTAATCTCCTATACCATTACATGCTCATTTTGAATTAGCAAAGGTGTGACTGAGAAAAAATTCTATAAAACCGCCGTGCCATAAATTGCTTCAGGAGAAATGTCCTGATAAGGAGTCACTGCAGTTATAACGAAGATAAATGGAACTCTATTTTCAGATGAAAACCCCTTTTTCACATGTGTTGCTCCATTTTTGATACTGGCCTCATGGTCCATGCAACTCCTCCAGTAACTCCTTGCACATTCAAATCAATTTCTCTCAGGGTGAATCCCATAGGAGGGTCACTCAGAGATCTCCTCTTACCCCATGCAACTGGTCCAGTTCTGCCCTGATTTCTGTAACAAGTTTTGCCTGTGGCTTTCCGCCTTGAAAGGGCTCCACAGCTTGAACAGTGAGACTTTCAGGTGAAGATTAGATCTTGAGTTGGGCAAATGTTTTTCAGGGATTAAGTTATTCACACATAGAAGTTGGAGCTGTCCCAAAAGTCCTTGCTGAGAGGTTAAAATCAAATCTGCTGAATAAAATACTTCAGGCTAAATCCAATTGGGGGGCTGGGGCTATCACCACACAAGCAAAACTTCGACACATAAATATGAGCAGAAGGCAGCATGAAGAGGATGGCAGGGGCTGCGCAGGTGAGCATCCGTCAGACCTCAGTCCACAGAGCTGCTCTGCACATGCTGGTCTGTGATTATTGTACAGGTCCTGCCCTCATGCAGATGTCTGCAAAACCAGCCCCACTCTTCCCTCATGTCCAGTTTGCATTGCACTGCATCTCCAGACCCAGCTGCACCCCACTTTGTGTGGGCACAGCTGATTTGCTTTCCGCTTCACAGTCCTTTGCGCTCGTCTTCAGTGTCCATCTCTCCAGTTTGCCAAGACTGTTATCTCTAAGCCTATCCCTGAGACACTCCTCCGCCTGTCCCAGCCTCTTGCCAGTGTGTGTCTCAGTTCTAATTACTCACCATGTAAAAAGCAGTATTGCTGCTGATGATAAAGAATGTTAATAACTCCTTTGCAGCCCACAGAATTTAATGAGTGTTGCTCTTCTGCTCTAGAAGGCTACAAGACTCTCCAGAAGGTGTGCAATTATTTATTTAAATGTAGCAGCTTCATCGATTCCTGTGGAATCCAATTGATTTCATGCCTGTTAAAACCCAGGTGACTGAAGACTGTAGCCTCTTTGATACTTTAATAATTGCATGTAATGAAATATTAATCGTGGCTCTTGTACTGCCTTTCCTGACACAAGGTGTGAAGACCCCGATTACATCGAGAGAGGTTCTCTTCCCCTTCTGCTCTGCCCTGGTGATACCACATCTGGAATATTGTGGCCAATTCCAGGCTCCTCAGTTCCAGAAGGACACAAAACTGCTGGAGAGAGTCCAAGGCAGAGCCACAGAGGTGATGAAGGGAGTGGAACATCTCCTTGATGAGGAAAGGCTGAAGGAGCTGGGTCTCTTCAGCTTGGTAAATGGACACTGAGGGGTGACCTTATTAATGTTTATAAATATGTAAAGGGCAGGTGTCAGGAGGATGGAGCCAGGCTCTGCTCAGTGTCATCTAATGACAGTACAAGGGGCAATGGGTGTGAGCTGGAACGGAGGAGATTCCACACCAATATGAGAAGAAACTTCTTCCCAGCGAGGGTGACAGAGCACTGGAAGGGGCTGCCAGGGAGGTTGTGGAGTTGCCTTCTCTGGAGATGTTTAAAACCCGCCTGTATATGTTCCTGTGCAGCTTGATCTAGGTGATCCTGCTGTGGCAGGTGGATTGGACTGGGTGATCTTTCTAGGTCCCTTCCAATCCCTAATGTTCTGTGATTCTGTGTGTAATTCTCCCACCCTGCCATTTCATTCAATGAGAAGTTTTCACATCAAATTCAGACTTCTTACATATCCAGCAGAGGAGTAATATTAGACAGGCTGTTGATGTGTTTGCAGTGTTTGAATATTACCCAGGTTATGCCAGCTTTTTTTTAACATTCTCTTCCCGTTTCGAGCAGAAACTCTTGCTTTCTGCAAGTGTGTGCTTCACTGCATGCATGATGCCATTGGCTGTGAAGATGTGCAATTCATGCACCTCCCAATTACAGATAAAAATTGCAAGAGTTCTAAAACAAACGGTAAAATTGTAAGTCAGATATTTATGTGGCACAAAGACCTGTGTGGAGGGTGGAAAAAAACCAACCTGAACATCTGGTCTTGAAGTTTGTGTGGGGCAGTAAGTGGATGTCATCTGCGGTACAAGAAAAATTGGTTTAACAGAGCCTTGCCTGTGTTGCAGGTGAAATGAGCCAAACACATCACATTTTACTCTTTGGTGCCATTTCAACATCTGTGTTTGCCCTGGTGGACCCCATGCACTCATCACTTTTTCCTCATGATCTTGACTTACCTTCTTATTGATCTAATTGGAAAGAACTCAATATGTTTTCTGGAAGACGGAGCTACAGACATCACTGAACAAATAACTTCTGCTTCTCTTACCTTGGCCTCTGGTACCCAATACCTCGCTGTCCTAGTGACCAGCAAAATCCGCTACTCGCTGTCCCTAACAAGTGGCAGCCCTTCTAAGTGTCCTTCATCTTGCCAAAGGATTTTTGAGGCAAACCACCTCCTTCCTAAGATTATTATTTTTTCCCTTGAATTACTTTAAACCAAGATATTCTCTAAAAGGATTTATAACTTACCATTAGAAATCCTCTTCATTGCTTTTTAGCCCTTTAGGATTTTGTCAGGATTACTAAGGGGATTTTTATCACTAGGGAAATATGGCTTCAGACACTGCAACTTAAAAAAAAATGAATCTGAAGGATAGACTGTCAATGAAGCAGCCAACACATTTATATTCTTCTCCAGAGCAGCTTGTCTTGTAAACCAGAGGATTCTTTAGCAAGGTGCTTTAATTTTTTATGTGTCGGAACACAGCACATTTCTGGCTGAGGAAAACCATCTGTACAGATGGCAGCTTGACCACCGTGGTTTGCTATTTGGCCAGCATGGATCTGTCATATAGAGTTCACCATGTTTTAGAATCATGGAATCATTAGGGATTGGAAGGGACCATCTAGTCCAATCCCCCTGCCACAGCAGGATCCCCTAGAGCAAGTCACACAGGAACATATCCAGATGGGTTGTAAACATCTCCAGTGAAGGAGACTCCACAACTCCCCTGTGCAGCCTGTTCCAATGCTCTGTTACCCTCACTGTGAAGAAGTTCCTTGTGATATGTATTTGGAACCTTCTCTGTTCCAGCTTGCACCCATTGCCCCTTGTCCTCTCACCAGATGCCACTGAGCAGAGCCTGGCTCCATCCTCCTGACACCCACCCCTCACATATTTATAGACTGCCTTCTTCCTCATTCTGCTTCCATACTTAAATGTATTCTTAAGTCTAGCTGTGCTCAGCTATTCACTCAGGATTACAAGCATGTACCTAAATAAATCAAACAGCCTCTCAAATGGTTTCCTGCTCAAGGCCTGTCTTCTTGTGTATAGAGGATGAGTGAAGAAGGGACATTAGTTACTGCTATGCTAGACCCAAAGGCACCGTAGAGTAAAAAGCATTCAAGCTCTCCCCCATGTTTATCTCTGGACCAGGCAATGCTCCTGGGGCTCAGAATTTCGGTGGACCTAAATACAAAAGGGAATGGTATATGAGTTTCTTTAGTGGCTTTTCTACGCTGGCTTCTTTGTCCTGACCTGAAGTTGTTATAATCATCCTACCTAGATAAAGGGTGATCGGTAGGTTTTAACAGTCGCACCTTACTGAGTGTCCATTGTGAACAACCTGAGTGAGCAAATGGGTGCAGCCACCAGCAGTAGCTTACAAGGTCCATGATGGTGTTAGGTCTCCATGTTGTACCTAGCACACCCATAGCTGGGGAATGAGAGTCAAACCAGGAGCAAAATGATCTTGAGGAAATGTTGCATTGCAGAAGAAAGTGTGATAACCTTAGATAGGAGCGTGGAAGCTGAAATCCACACAAAAGCAGATTTTACCTCAAAAAATGCCCCCTGAAGACCAAATGAATGTTATTGTTTGTCAAATGAAGCAAGAAAGAAATACGTTTTCCTCCTTCTCCCTCTGTGAGGGGTATGAAGAAGAGCCCTTTGGTGGGAACTAGTGCCAGCTGTTGATCTGGAATGAGAAAGATGGGACCAGTACTGTAGCAGGGATGGTTCCAGATTAGTGCTTGAGGAGGCACTTAAGATAGGAGGTAGCAACAGTCTGGTTCTGAAAGTGTTTTCCAGGTCTTGGCTACACCCAGAAGATAGGCTCCCATGGTGGGGCTCTGCACTCCCTGCTCAGTGAGACTCCTCATGCTCTTGTTGAACATCGGTCAAATTAATTTTCTAAATAATTGTTTAGAAAAATGCAGTGGGGTTTTTTCTGCTGTTTGTTTGGATTTGTTTGTTGGGTTTTTTTCCTGATCGATAACCAGCATAGTTAATTGGTTTAACTCTATGAAGCTTGCAGAGGTTAGTGGGTCATCTAAATCTTTCAGAGCTAATAGCTCTGGGTTTTGTTTTTGAACTTTATTTAAATTTGTGTGTCTAGGGATGTACCGTCGAGGCTATTTTAGTTTCATATCAACACTAATTATTTAATTGACCTCCAATCTCTCGTATCTTAGAAAGTCTTGAATGCAGTAACAGGAATGAAGTCCTGTGAGCGTAACCTTTCCAGTTGCTTTCAGGTTTAACTTTAGCAACTCTCCAGTGGTTTGGGAAGCAAAGATACTTCCCTTTTCAATTTCTGGATCACTTAGCAACAAGTTGGGATTAATTAACAACAACTGCAAATTACAGAGATTCCTAGGAATGAGAAAAAACCCAAGCAATAATAAGCATGATCCATCCAGATCCAACTGCTGAGGGCTTTGTCAAGCTGTGACCATATGATGTTCATAAGCTTCATGCTCATCTTCTGTTTATAGCAGCATTTAGGATGTTCTCCAGCTTGCCCTCGTTTTCCTGAAGTGTATGGAGAGGACTTGCAAACAACTGCTCACAACAATAAAATAGTATTAATCTTTAAACACAGCTGGTGGCTCTCTGCTCTTTACAGCAGAAGTCATCTATCTGTTTATATATTTATAACAGGCCAGGTAGTGATTAATGTCTGGGGGGGCTAGCAGGGGCAGCTTGCCTCAGCAGGCACTTCCATCACAGAGCCCTTCATGCAGAGTCCTTGCTCCCCTCCCCTCACCCAGCCCAAGTCACCTCTGTCCCTCCATGAACTACATGTTCTGCATCTGCATCGCTGAATCATGTAAGTTCTAAAAAATCATGCAATAGGAGTGAATGTGTGTGATCTTTAAAAAGAAACCTGTGTCACGTAACTTTTACTTCCATCCTTGGCTTTGACCCTTCAGGCTTTAATCAGCTTTCGTTTTCAAGCTCCTCTTTGAACCCGCAGAGGCTCTCTTGTCAAAGGCGAGATACTGTACCTAATCACTCCGTTTCAAGAGCTGAAACGCCACGTAGTCAAGTTCACGACGAGGACAGGAAAAGTCATCCTTAAAACAAAAGTTGGCAGGTCTTCTTTCTTCCTCTTCCGTGTCACCCATGAACCCCTGGTGAGCCCCACAGCTGGAGCCAGCTCTCAGCAGCCTGTCCATGAGGGTCAGGAGCATGGCAGCTCCTTTCCCGAGTCAAATTCCACACGTACCAAGCTTGGCAGCTCGCTTCGTGCTCGTCATGCAGAGGAGCAAACAGTTTAATTGCTCGGATTCCAGGCCATGACCTCAACTAACCTTAATTAATTAATTCGATATTGGCACAAGTCATCAGCCGGTAGGTGAGGAGAGGAAAAACTTCTATTTCTAGGCCCTCTCTAGGAGATTCTCGTTCGCGTTTGCTGGGGGAGGGGAGTGAGCAAAATGCTCTCTACTGCTGTTCAGACAAGACCTGGTGTGGCTCAGGTGAGGATGATGTTAGCAGCAGCAGGGCATCAATTTGGACTCTCCTACGTGGTCTGTTCATGATGCTCCTCTTGCCTCAGGGAGGCTGATGTCCATGCCCAGACTCATCTGCTGATCATCAGAATCAATTTTTTAGATACTAAAGATGCATCAGTGCAGAAGTACTGTGGCTAGAATGACTGTCAGAGACCATCTCATGCAGGGTCTGGTGGTAGGTTACCCAACATAGACTGGACTGTTACAGGGCAGACTTGCAAGTCTAAATAAGCTCTCTGGACAGCGAGGAGATTAATGTCCATCCATGTCCTCCTGGGAGCAGCAGGCCCTGCAAACAATTAGACCGATGTCAAGAAGGAGGTTGAGCAGTTGCAGCAATTGTTTTTGTACAGCTTGGGGTGACTGTAACTCAGCAGGACACAAGCTTGTTTGTCTGCAGGCTCAGAACTGGGATGTAACAGCTTCCCCTGGGAAGGGAAACACAGCTCTACTGAATAATTCATGCTTTTTCCTTAATTATTCAATAATAAGTGCCCATTCTTTGATATTGAGATCCCAGATAAAATGCCAACAGTCTATTATGTCTCTAAATCTCATTTTCAGGAGGAGTTGAAGGCCAAATTTTCAAGGTTATAAAAGCATTTCGAGATAGAGATAGCACTTCTCAAGACCAGTAATTAAGCCGGGCATCCAATTCCCAAGGAGCGCAACCTCTGTAGGCATTTTGTAAATGCATCTTTTGGCGCCTAACGACCTTGGCATCTCCATCAAGAGCAGGGAAGGGAGGGGATCTGGATGGCTTCCGATGGCTAAATTGCAGTGGAAGCTGCTGTTTAAGTCGGAAATGCGAAGAAGGTCTTTTAGCATGTTTATTGTGTTAGCTGCTCTCTCATGATGCAGCAAAACAGACAGGTCTTGTAAAAAGCTGAAGTGACAACAACCTTGTTGTTTTCGGGGGTGAAAATAGAGTAAGTCATGCCATGGTTTTCTTCTAGTTCATTTAAAACTTTGTGGCTGAGACTGTGGTACCACCTCTGTGTGATATCACTGGAATACATTTGCCTAAAATAACTTTACACTGTTCACTTGTTAGAAAGGCTGGAATGCGGCTGAGAAACGCTAAATTTTAAGCACAGTCTTCCCAGCTGCACAACAGCACTACTACTGGTTTTGGCAGATCCCCAGCACGGCTGGGAGTCCTCCCTCTGCTTTTCTCTCCTCAAAATATTTTCTGGATCAGAGCTTTTGACAAGGAGAGTGTGGGAGCGTCTTGTTCAACAGCTCCAAGTCATTAAGAAGAAGCTGAACTGGAGCAAATCAGCAGTCCTACACTGACCGTGGTGGCGTTAAACGTGTTTTGGTTAGCTGAGATCCCGATCCTTTTCAGAAGAGATTAAATATAGATGAATGTTTTACAGAATTAATTTAGGGCTTTTTGCATTAAAGGTCTCTTTAGTTATGAGAAATATGGTTTGGGTTTACAGATTTATTAGATGTGCATCTTTTATGTATTTTATAGTCAATAAAATTAGTAGCAGAAACTGTAAAAACTTAAGAGACCGATGTAATAAATAGCAGAAAGCTGTGGGAGTTGTGATGCTTTGATTTCCATTAGACTGGAGTCTGAGCACCCCATTGCTATGTGCAGGAGGAAGTCCTGTCCCCTCTTTGCCTTCTGGGGACAGGTAGGGGCCAGGGGGTGGTTTCCATATTACCCAGTCCAGCATGGGTAGCTGGCTCAGTCCCAGGAGAAGCACGACCACGTCAGCAGACACTGAGAGTGGAGTTAATTCTGCTGGTTGGCTTCTGCTTGGATCCCCAAGGCATTGGCTATTACCTATTAATACAGACTTGCTCAGAGCTCATGTCTTTAAACGTATTTAGGAGCCTAAAATGCACAAGTGATTTCCTGATGACTTACCCAAGTTCACAGATGAGGAGTGGCATCCTGGGGTGGATTAAAGGGCTGTGGTTAGTAGACTGAGAGAGATTCTCCTCCCCATCTACTCTGCCCTGATGAGACCACATCTGGAATATTGTGTCCAGTTCTAGGCCCCTCAGTTCCAGAAGGACACAGAACTGCTGGACAGACTCCAGTGCAGAGCCACAAAGATGATGGAGTGGAACATCTCCCTTATGAGGAAAGGGTGGGGGAGCTGGGTCTCTTCAGCTTGGAAAAAAGGAGACTAAGGGTTGACCTCACTAATGTTTATAAATATGGAAAGGGCAGGTGTCAGGAGGATGGAGCCAGGCTCTGCTCATTGTCATCTAATGACAGGACAAGGGGCAATAGGTGTAAGCTAGAACATAGGAGGTTCCACACCAATATGAGAAGGAACTTCTTCATGGTGAGAGTGACAGAGCACTGGAAGGGGCTGCCCAGGGGAGTTGTGGAGTCTCCTTCTCTGGAGATATTTAAAACCTGCCTGGACATGTTCCTGTGTGACTGGATCTAGGTGATCCTGCTGTGGCAGTGGGATTGGACTAGATGATCTTTCTAGGTCCCTTCCAATCCCTAACGTTCTGTGATTCTTTGTGACCAAATGCTGTAACCCTTTCTAGTCCCCAGAAAGAGAATGTTTCTGCAAACAACAAAGAGTGTTGGACTCTGTTAGGACTCAGGGAGAAGAAAAATATTTGATTTGCAAAAGAGAAGAAAAGTAATGCACAGGACGTGTGGGTCACCTAGCCCCTGCTGAGGATGTACTACCCGTACAGCACTCCAGCTTTGGCTGTTGTAAGCTTTCAGCTGGTCACTTACAAATAAACTAGAGAACACAAATGATTTACAGTAAATTACTATGAATAACAAATACATTGGCTTAAATGATAATGTGCTTGTAGGCAATTCACAGAGAAAAGAAAGTGATGCTTTATTTATGGCCCGTTGTTCACTATGTGAAGTGGTTTGGTACTGAAATGCTGATTCTTGCCAGATATTTAGAGAGTTGTATCCAAACTCATTAAATGCTTCAGGAAAGAATGATGAGGGCGTTGCAGGGCGTAGTGAGTGTTTGTGCATTAACCACTGGTAGGGATTGCTTAGCATGAAGTTTTGTCTCAAGAAAACCAGCCAGTGCTCTATACCAGTAAGAGATTTTCTTGACAGACAGCACAGGTTGGGACAGCACTGCCTTGCTGACTTCAACTTGTGTGTGGAACTAGGAGAAAGCAAGCGAGATGACTGAAATAATTGTTTGCTAGGTTTTTGCTTCAGAAGAACCTTTCACAAACATCAGCTCTTGCAGTAGGTGTTTTTATGGTGCCCAGATAAACAGCAACAGTTCCTGGTGGTTGGATTGCCCTGTGTGTTACTTGGCAGCTGTCAATCAATCAATCAATCACTGTTGAAATGGACTTCTTTGTTACATGTGGTTTATGAAAAACGTAGGCGATCATCCACACAACCCAAGTGGGCTTCGTTAGCGTGATGACAATGAGGTAGCACTTGTAGAGAAGAAATCACCTTACGGGAAGTTTAACCTGCCTTCCAGCCCAGTTTGTGCATGGAATGGGAGCTTTCTAACCAAGGAATTGAATCTAATTCCTTAAATCTGTAGGCTGACGGTGGAAACAGTACAGGGAATAAAGGAGCAATTCCTTCATATGGCTGCTTATTGCCTTTAGAGTTGGAGCAGGACTCTTGCAAGACACGTGCAGATAGACTGGCTTCTTAGTTTGAGCACTTCTTACCAGCTTAGTCTTGGTTAATGTGATTCTGGCTTTTGTCTCTGTTTTCCATTATACTCCTGGGGAATTTGCTGAGGAGGCTTGTCTTGACTCAGCATTTTTAATATGCTTGCATGATTCTGTTAATGTCACCAGGGTGTTCAGAATTAACGCTACAGTATCTGTGTTATCATGGGTTTTTTGTCGCTGAGCAGCAGCATGAGGCTGTAATAACGCTGCTGATACACACACACAGATCATTAGGGGTTGGAAGGGACCTCCAGGGGTCATCGAGTCCAATCTCCCTGCTCAAGCAGGATCATAAAACCTAAGACAGGTTACCTAGAAATGCATCCAGACCAGATGTAAAACTCTCCAGAGAAGGAGACTCCACAACCTCCCTGGGCAGCCCGTTCCAGTGCCCTGTCACCCTTAGAGTAAATACATCTTTCCTCATATTGAAATGGAACTTCTTGTGCTCCAACTGACATCCATTGCCCCTTATTCTGTCACAGGGTGCATGTAAAAAGAGATTGTCTCTTTCTTCTTGACACCCAATCCTCATGTATTTATAGACAGTGATTAAATCGCCTCATAACCTCCTCCTCTTCAGGCTGAAACGTCCCATATCTCTCAATCTGTCCTCATAAGGCAAGTGCTCCACTCCCCTAATCATCCTGGTGGCCCTCATTTGAACTCTCTCAATCTGGTCTTTGTCCCTCTTGAACTGGAGAGCCCAGGACACAATACACAATATTCCAGATGTGGCCTCACTACGGCAGGATAGAGGGGGAGAAGGAGCTCCCTTGATCTGCTAGACACACTCTTCTTGGTCCGTCGCAGGATTCCATTGGCTTTCTTGGCCACGAGAGCACGTTACTACTCCATGCTGTTCCATACCCTCTTTATGTCGGTAACCACATAATCTACAACATCAGAGATCCCCAGATTTCAGCTTGTGTGGATTGGCCTGTGTAAAGCTTGGGTCTTAGGGCTTTGACCAAAATACATCAACCAAACTGCCTGTGACTGTAGTGAGGACAGAGCTATGCAGATTTTTCCCAGCTAAAGACTGAAAACCTAGTCCCAGGGCTTTGAAATAGCTTTTCTGACTTTTTACAAGACTCCAAGGGGAAAAAGCCTGTGATGAGAGCCCAGCTTTGAACGTGTAGTGAGATTCCTTTTCTGTGGTAACTAGGGAACAGACTTGAAAGTCAACTTTACCCATGTATGTGCATATATATATATGTGTGTGTGTGTGTGTGCGTATTTGCAACGAGTATCTATGTGTGTTTTGAAGCTTTTTATGATCTGTTTATACAACCACAACTATGTACTTGCATGTATGTGTTCCACGTGTAATCATACGTTCAGAAAAAGCAATTCATGCCAAATCATTTATAAATCTTACATGAAGAACCAAAGTTTTCATCCCTGCACGAGGTGTAGCCAAGCAAAACACCACAGCTTGTGTGCCAAGGTACCGGAGCTGTTGCTGCTTTGAGGCAGTTAAATATAACTGGTTTCATAAGATGGTGTTTAATGAAAACGCTTGCTTTCTTTCACACTGGTGCTGTTTATTTTTGTCCAACCCTGGCTGGTTTGTTAAATATCACTAAATGATATTTACAAGTTTGCAACGCTCCCACGGACCAGGTGCAAAGATTTTTATGTCTCTTATCTATCTGTATATTACATACATATATTCTTGATTATAAATAATTAAAAGGAGAAATTAATGAGAAATTCCCACCTACCCATCATCAAGCACAACGTAACAGCACAAGTGTCTTCTCGCTTTGTGTCTGTTGAGTTTAATGCTCAGGGAAATGGGTTGAACATTGCAGCCCAAAAGACTGGATAGTAAGTAATTGTCTACGAAACTTCCCCGCAGTTTTAGGTTTACTTACTTCTGCCATGGTTTCATCCCTTTATTTTGCCAGAATCTTCCTCTCAGTTCCCATGCAAACCCCTAGCTGCTGGTGTCTGTATCTCTACTGCAATAACTCTGCATCTATTTTCAAATATCAGCCAAAAATATCTTCCCCTTGCCCATAGCCCTTCATTTCTCACCCCATCTGCAGCCACATTTTAAGTGCTGGTGGGTTGGTTGTGCTTTGAGATGTGAATTGCTTTCCCAGGCGGGCGGGGTACGTGTTTGGGTGTCTGCCTGGGGAGCACCCAAGAGAAGGACCACAGGTGCCAAGCAAACAGTCCTGGTTGTGATGCTGGTAACTTCAGCTGCCGTTGGGTGGGAAGCTCAGCAGTGTGGGTCCTGTCAGCATCACCACAAGCTTTGTGTCACAGGTAGCTCTTGCAATTACTTGAGTGCTTCCTTTAAATACATTTGAAGAAAACTGCTTTTTTTCAGGCAGTTCCCTTTGTTGTCCTGAATTATAGAGAGTAAATATTGCAATTTCATTTTCCCCAAATTTATAAGTAAAACTCCTTCTGAATTTTCTCACAAAACTGATGATGTCAGTTTAATTAATTGCATTACGGCAGGTCACAGAATCATTAAGGTTGGAAAAGACCCCCAGGATCATCGAGTCCTACTCTGCAAGTTCACCCCTAAACCACATCCCCCAGCACTACAGCTAAGTGTCTTTTAAATTCATCCAGGGATGGGGACTCAACCACCACCCTGGGCAGCCCATTCCAGTGCCTGACCACTCTCTCCAGGAAGACTTTTTTTTCTGAAGTCTAATCTAACCCTACCCTGTTGAAGTTTGAAGTCCTTCTCTCTGGTTCTGTCACTTACCTGTGAGAAGAGACCAGCACCAACATACCTACAGTGTCCTTTCAGATAGCTGTAGAAAGCGATGAGGTGTCCCCTAAGCCTCCTCTTCCTCAAACTAACCAGCCCCAACTCTCTCAATCTCTCCTCATCAGATTTATTCTCCAGGCCC
>JAOXOE010000745.1:14073214-14084284 GCA_028565055.1 Phoeniculus purpureus
CCTCGTCCTCAAACTAACCAGCCCCAACTCTCTCAATGTCTCCTCATGAGATTTATTCTCCAGGCCCTTCACCAAATATGACAATGATTTCAGATTCCAAATAAAGTAAACACAGCCAATATGTACCTTAGACTTGACTTCTTCAAAGAACTCTATGTGTGTTACTAACTGCTATGTTAGAGTCATGGAACCATTCAGGCTGGACAAGACCCTTGGGATCATAGAGTCCAACCATCAACCCTACCCTACAAGTTCAGATCCCCCAACACTACATTAATATAAGCTGGGTTAATCTAAGCTGCCCTGGATCTTCATACGCACGTACATCTCCACCTGTGTTCATCTCTTAGCAAGGTTAAAATACACTTTGGAATGTGTGTGGTGGTCAATACCATCTCAATATGCCTTAGGCCACACCAGTAATCAGTCTGCAAGGTCAGAGTCAAATTTTTCTGCTTAATTCTAGTGCATTTTGGATGACCCGAAGGGCGAGGTGTCTTGTTCACCACATCAGTGAAAAAGTCTTAATTCTTGCATGAAAGTGTCGTCGGCATATCAAACGCCCAGGATAATTATGACAGCACTTCTAATTCAAGCCATGCTCTTAGGTTCAGGCCACCTGAGCACAAAGACTATTTGATTGATAGAAAAAATGTGTGATCTGTCTGTCTCTCGGGTGCCATCTCTCCCCATTGCCCCTTTGAGCTCTCAGTTCTGACACAACCGAAAACAAGGGGTCACTTTACTGCCCAAAATGGAATGATTTTATGCCACTTACAAACGCTGTTTCCTTGTAGCCCAGTCAGAAAAGATCGAAGGGTTTGACATGCTTTTATGCCCCGTGAAATGTGGTATCGAAGACCACATTAGCATACACATACTTGCTCCGTCTCTTTCTTTTAATGTGCAGCTAGCACGTTCTAAAATTAGTCTGAAGCAGGTTTCTCACAGAGTAGGAATATGCTTCCTTGAAAGTTTTCTTACCTTGATTTCTGACATAAAATACCTCAGCTGTATTTTAGATTCGGTTATGACTAGCTACAGCTTATTGATAGACAAATGATACCCCTGATGCTTTGCTTTACTGTTATTTTGACATGTTGCTAGTAATTGGTGACTGTGAAGCTTGAAAATTAGCAAGATGGAATTATCTGATCCAGAGAGAATACACTGCATTTTGCAGTACCAAAGTGGAACAGAAATACATCTACAACCAGTTCCCTATGTTTTTTTGTCCATAATCATTTCAGGTGGGTGTTTGTGTTTCAGAAGCTGCAGTTTATTCTGCATAGCTTTCATCCAGAAGAAATGGACTACAAGGTGCTTTATAGACTGTGGTAATTCACCTTACTGTGGTGATACAGGCACAACGTGGCAAACAGACCTTCTCACTGGCAGAGCAATTAATTCCTGCTGAACACTAAGGATGCAGAACTCTGCAGAGAGTCCAGCACAGAGTCACAAACATGATGAAGGGAGTGGAGCACCTCCCTTATGAGGAAAGGCTGAGGGAGCTGAGTGTCTTTAGCTTGGAGAAGAGGAGACTGAGGGGCGACCTCATTAATGTCTATAAATGTGTGAAGAGTGGGTGTCAGGAGGATGGAGCCAGGCTCTGCTCAGTGTCATCCAAAGACAGGACAAAGGGCAACGGGTATAAGCTGGAACATAGGAGGTTCCACATAAATATGAAAAGGAACTTCTTCATGGTGAGGATGGCAGAGCTCTGGAATGGGCTGCATAGGGCGGTTGTGGAGTCTCCTTCTCTGGAGACATTTGAAACCCGTCTGGATATGTTCCTGCGTGACATGGTCTAGGGGATCCTGCTCTGGCAGGGGAATTGGATGAGATTATCTTTCAAGGTCCCTTCCAGTCCTTAATGTTCTGTGATTCTGTGAACAAGATCTTGCTCCCTCTTCGCTTTATGGTTTTTCATGTGGTACTAGTGTGTTGAATCCTAACACTCCTGAGCTCATTCAGAATAGTCACATGCCAGCTGTTTCCATGTAGCTCTAGAGACAAGCGAGAACACAACTTGGTGTCACCACAGTGGAAAGGGTGGAAAGTCAGCCTTTGCGTTCATGGAGATGGGGTTGTCACCAATTAAGGGGAATGGACAATTTCCTAAAATAACTTTTCATTTAACAGAGATAAGCGAGAAAATGTGTCCTGTAATAAGTGTGATTGTCTGTTGCTGTTGTTAAAATTTCTTTGATGGTGAACAAACGGAAGGAAATGTGGCAAGTCAGGGTCAGATTTGATCCTCCTAGAATCACATGATGGAAGGAAGGATTTCAGGCAGTGTGTGAAATTCATGCACCATCAATTGTTGACGAGAGATTTCTAAATCCAGAGGAGATTTCAGAGATAGAAACAGTTTGAGATCTTTTTTGCATCCTATTTTTTGGCTAATGGGTGTTTGCAGATTTTTCCTATCTGGGCCTAGGATGACAGATTGTCTTCAATTCCAGAAAGACAAATTCAGGGGTGTTGGCAGGTTCATCCTTGTTTCCTTCTTAATATAAACACATACATTTCTAAAGCTGCATAGATTAATCTCTTGGAATAAAACCCCACCGTTTCTCCTCTCATCATCATGAATACAAGTGCGATCGAGAAGAAATATCACACGAAGTGAAGGATGGAGGGAAGACGAGTGCTGACTCTGTGCTGACAGCAGTAAAACTTCTGCAGAACAGACTGAAACTTGTGCCTCTAGAACTATTTTCCTGCAGCTGGGAATAACAAGAACAGTGAGAACTGCTCATTAGAGACAATAAGAACAATGCTTTTTGATCCAGATGGGTAAGTTGCATTTAGAGAGGTAATTGATAAACCGATGCCACACAGCCAGCTGTAAATAAACCATCCATCCCAAGGATGACATACATACTTCCTGCAGTCGCAATCCTGAACCTCCATCAGAGATCTAATTTCCTCCCTTTAGCAGGGGAAAAGACAAACCCTTATCCAACAGTAATCCTTTTAACAGCGATGCCAATTAAAGCTACCCTTTTCTTTATACTATATGGGCTCTCACCATCTGTCTTGCAACTCTGTGCTGTAAATAAGAAGGAAAATAAAAGGATTCTCGGTTTATTATAGCTTTGACTGTAGGAAACAAAATTCAAGCGTTCCCTTGATGTCAACAAATACCTCTCTTGGCACCCAGTGGAGATACGATTGTACTCTTGCACTGCTGCTTGAATTAATGAGTTTGACTTTAGTGCTCAGGGTGCAGGGCTGAGAGCCAGAGGCTTGTAACCTGTAAACTGGGGCTAGAGAGACTTTTCTTCAGTGCGGGCAAACAGGTCTTCAGAACACCTTTGGCAGGCCGTGTGGTAACATCTCACTGGAGAGGCAGCAGCTCTGAGAAGACAGGACCCAAATTGTGGCAGCGGGGCTGCAGATTTTCAGGTTGCATGAAAGTGCTGCGTGGTGTTATTGACAGCACTCTGCACCATCGATTAAAGCTTCCTTGGAACAAATTAGTAGTTTCTCATGAGCTACATGTAAACTTATTTGGAGAAGCGATGTCTTTCCAGAGTTCCAAAGCTCGGAGAAGTCTTCTGCACTCCTCTGTGGAGTCATACATTGAGTCAGAGCAAGGGCCTGGATCTTACTTTGAAGCAGCATCTCTGTCTTTCTCTCGTTCCTCTCCCATGCCTACATAAACACCTATCCCACTGCTCAAACCCAGGAGATTTTACAAGCAAGCCCACCCAAACTAACAGCAGTTTAAAAATAAAATGAGCCTCACTCCTTCTCAAGGCTGCAGCATATTTTCAGAATTGTACCGTAATGCAGCACTTTGTTAAGACGTTCAAGCCCTCTTTTCTTTGATGAGTTAGCCTATTTTAAGTATTCCATGACCCCTTTTCTTTCATTTTTTAGCAAGTGATTCATGAGTTTATTTCCATGTCCTGTGGGACTCTCCTCCTCACGGGCTTTTTCTGTTCTGGCAGCAACCTGATCAGTTGGCCAAGAGGAATCTGTGTGCGGAAAAGCTACGAGCCGTCAAATTTGCATGAAACATCAACTGTGATTTAAAATGGGGTCTAGAGCTTTGCTTTTTCCTTCTATGTTGTTCTGTTTCCCACAAGTGTCCCTGTTTTCTGGCAGTGTCACACAGTGGTTAGACAGTGGTGGTCTGTGGTGTGGGATCGAGTGCGGTGGAAGGACTTGATGGGTGACCTCATTAATGGTTATAAATATGTGAAAGATGGGTGTCAGGAGGATGGAGCCAGGCTCTTCTCAGTGTCATCCAATGATAGGACAAAGGGCAATGGGTGTGAGCTGGAGCATAGAAGGTTCCACATCAATAAGAGAAGGAACTTCTTCACGGTGAGGATGAGCACTGGAAGGGGCTGGCCAGTGTGGTTGTGGAGTCTCCTTTCTGGAAGTGTCTTCTTTTCTGGAAACTTATCCTCCTGGATATATTTCTGTGCAATGTGATCTAGGTGATCCTTCTGTGGTGGGGGGATTGGACTAGATGATCCTTCTAGATCCCTTCCAAGCCCTAACGTTCTGTGAGTGGCCTTTGCTTAGTCTGTGACATTAATATAGTTTTTGATAGCTTTATCCTATGAACCACTGCAGTATGATGAACTTAGCAACTAATTTTGGCACATATCCTCTGAAAGTGTTGTAAATTTGCAAACAAAGGGGCGGGGTGGACAGGTTAATATGCATCGTGGGATCTGGTGGAAAACGAAACATATAAAATTGTTCCCTTCAATTAAGGTAAATTTTTCCTTTACTCAAAATACCTTTTGTAACAAGAGATGGTTGGAAGGGACCTCAAAAGATCATCCAGTCCAATCCCCCTGCCACAGCAGGATCATCTAGACCAGGTCGCACAGGAACATGTCCAGGTAGGTCTTAAACATCTCCAGTGAAGGAGATTTTTTGAGAATTTAATTAATAATCTGATTATTATCAGGGTTATAAATCTTAATTGCTCAATTCTGTCATGATTTTTCCTCTTCTTTGAGCTGTGTCTCTGCTGATCTCAGAGTTTTGCTGGTTACTAACTGTGCTTCAGGTGCACTTTGTGTAGACCTAACCATAAGAGAGGTGGTTGATGACCCATTCCTGGAAAAATTCCAGCTCAGGTTGGACAGGGCTCTGAGCAATCTGATCCCGTGGAAGATGCCCCTGCTCCTTGCAGGGGCAGTGGGATTAGATGAGCTTTACAGGTCCCTTCCACCTCAAAGTGCTCCAGGATTCTGTGATTTATGACCTGCTTTGGCAAACTCTTTGCAAGTCAGCACTTTCTCCTGTGGGACTGGAGTGGCAATACCTTAATTCCCCTTTGCATTCAGAAAATACACCAAAGGATGGCTGCCAGACTACTCCCTGTCCTTTTAATAACTCCTTTAACTCTCCCATCTCCAGTTTGATGGCTTGAGTTTTACTGCAAAGTGAGCTTTCCTCTTAAAGATAATGATACTCTCTGGTTTGTAAGTACCTAGTAAATTGGTCCCAAGGTGTCTTATGACTTTGACTTGTTGAAACATCCACCCCAGTCCTTGTATATCTTCTCTCTTATAAAATACCTTTACTGAGTTTGCAGCAGTGATGGAGTTTCTTTGTTATGATCGTGTCCTTATTGATTAATAATCTGCACATCTGCAGTGCTTAGATGTGTTTGCTGCTCTGTGTACACACAGAGAAGCCATATCAACGCATAAACCTAATGCAGATAACAATTTCATTAATGGAAAAAGCAGTGCATACAACAGAGAAATTGCTGCTTGATGTTTTTGGTAGCTATTTCTCATTAAAAAGAAGAAAATGGAGAGAAATAAGAAACTATTCAGCGTATGAGGCAATATGCTCAAATAAATAGATCTTATCTACCTGATCATCCTTGCTTTTCCACCACACCGGCCCAAATCTTACAGTAAAGCTGAGGAATATGGGTTTTTTCAGTCAAAATCGGTCTGAAATGTCATATCCATGTTCTGGTATAATTGTGCTGCCTTGGAAGCCTGATGGTGTGTAAGGATTAGTGTCATATGTGATCCTAGGTGACAATAAGCGTTAGGAAGTTCCAAAGCCAGAATCCGTTACTGTGTGTAGCTAACGATAACCCAAATGCTGTTATAGTCCTCTCAGGAGAGTCAAAAAAGCTTCTGTTCCCCTCCCAGTACTGTGTGCTAATGTACTAGTCATGTGAAGCTTGAACCAGAGTGTCTCCACCACTGTCCTGGTTTAGAAGACAAAATATCCTAGAATGTCTAAAAATTATCACAGAATCACAGAAACATCTAAGTTGGAAAAGACCTATGAGGACACTAAGTCCAACCTTTAACCCTACTCCTATCTTTACCCCCGCTAAAACCTTTAATCTTTAAGCACCTCATCTATACGACTCTTAAACACATCAAGGGATGGTGACTCAACAACCTCCCTGGGCAGCTAGGACGTGGGGGTGATGGTTTTAATCCAGAAAAGGGTAGATTTAGGTTAGGCATTAGGAAAAGTTCTTTAATCTGAAAAATATGGAAAATTTAAACCAATGCAGGAAACGTTCAAAAAGAGCAGACATCTCCTTCTACAAATAACATCTCTAACTTCTGCACAGGACTCAGCAGTTCTAATTTTGTAAGAATTGCCCAGCACTTGCTACAGGTGTCAGCTCAGACAGGTGTTAAAGAGAAGCTGGAAATCCTCTGATAGAGTTACCAGCTCTGATGAGCATGGTCCTGGGCTTTTGGCAAATCAGTTTGCACTCATAAAGAGTAATTGATCATAATAATTGATTATATAGTGAGGAAAGAGGCTTTGCTGTGAACACCTGCACAGGTAATAAAGATATCACTATACTCAGAGCGCTGCCACTTTTCCCTTTCTGAATATCACAGATTCACAGAACATTAGGGATTGGAAGGGACCTCAAAAGATCATCCAGTCCAATGCCTCCACCAGAGCAGGATCACCTAGACCAAGTCATACAATCATAGAATCATCAGGGTTCAGAAGGGACCTCAAAAGATCATCCAGTCCAATCCCCTCACCACAGCAGGATCACCTAGATCAAGTCACACAGGAACATGTCCAGGTGGGTCAGGTGGGTTTTAAATGTCTCCAGAGAAGGAGACTCTGCAACCCCCCTGAGTACTTCTCTCTGAACGATCCACTTGGCCTGTCTGTCTTGAAGGTTTTTGAAATAAAACAATCCTCCTTATACAAACTCTCACTGTAATTACTAAGGCCACTGCTTAAAAAACCTCTGCTGGAGTCACTCCGTCTGTGAACTGCCTGAGCCTACGTGAAGCAATTCTGTGCGTGTGCAGAAAAGAAAGGGAGAGACATGGATGAAAATTGCAGATAACCTCGGAGCTTAGCAGTCAGTCTACTACAATTAAATAAAAGATTTTCTGAAGGTGACCTTGCGGATGTTCATTCCTTGCTCTTGTCAACAGTGGACCGTGATGACAAGGCGGGCAGAAGGTAGTAATGAGACAGTTTGATTGATCAGTGAATGTCAAATTAATTCAGCTGGAAGCCTGCCAGAGCAAAACACAAAACTGCACAGTGGAATAAACAGAGGAGTGGATCTGATGCCTGGGCCAGAACAATACTCTGAAACCGCTGAAAAGATGGCTCGGGCATGGAAAGGTAAAAAATGGCTGCTGCAATGAGTTATTTGTCATTCAAAACAAACTCGGTTTTACAACAGGAGATAAAAACTCTGCGCAAATCTCAGCAGCTTTGCCAAAAGGAGGAGCAATGTATTAGAGGAACATTAGCGGGACAGCTGACGAATATTCACTTATCTTTAGGCAATCTGCAAATTCAGCCTCTTAGATTAAAATCAAAGGAACCGGTCTGGAGAACTCAGCAATTTAAAACATGAAGGGAAAAAGCCCTCCTTAAAAACCTTTATTTTATATGTACAAGCACGTAGCATTTTATAGAGCTTCTTCAGAATCAATCTTGAGAAGATTGGTCTATTAAATACATTTATTTGGATTTGATTGCAATCATTTATGAAATGTTTACGGTCTGCTGTATACACAGAGGGCTACTGAGTCAACGGCAAAGCCTCCCCCATTTCAGTAGGTGCTGGATTACTGACTGCTACAAGGAAAAATTGTCCTTTCTG
Source organism: Phoeniculus purpureus (assembly GCA_028565055.1). Lineage (NCBI taxonomy): Eukaryota > Metazoa > Chordata > Aves > Bucerotiformes > Phoeniculidae > Phoeniculus > Phoeniculus purpureus. Next base: position 14,081,325 of record JAOXOE010000745.1, read on the forward strand.
AAATCAGGTTTTTATCTGATAATCAAATATAGTGGCTATTTTCAAACTTACTTAGTTCAACCCATTTCTCTCCTATTAGCTAAAAAAAAAATTATCATTCACCTCCTTAACTTCTCTTCCCTGAGAAAAAATATTCACATCACTTGTGCCTCAGAGCAGCATGTTCATCCCATCCTGCTTTTCTCCTTGGGTGCCCGTGCAGCTCTGCATGTCTCTTTGCAACTATCTCCCACAGAATCACAGAACACTAGGGATCAGAAGGGACCTCGAAAGATCATCCAGTCCAATGCCCCTGCCAGGATCATCTAGATCAAGTTGCACAGGAATGTGTCCAGGCGGGTGTTAAATGTCTCCAGAGAAGGAGACTCCACAACCTCACTGGCCAGCCCTTTCCAGTGCTCTGTCACCCTCGCCATGAAGAAGTTATTATCATATTGATGTGGAACCTCCTCTGTTCCAGCTCACACCCATTGCCCCTTGTTGTATCATTAGATGACACTGAGAAGAGCCTGCTTCATCCTCCTGACACCCACCCTTCACATATTTATTGAGGTCACCCCTTAGTCTCAGTTTCTCCAAGCTAAAGAGACCCAGCTCCCTCAGCCTTTCCTCATCAGGGAGCTGTTCCACTCCCTTCATCATCTTTGTGGCTCTGCACTGGTGTCCTTCTGGAACTGAGGGCCCCAGAATTAGACACAATACTCCAGATGTGGTCTCACTAGGGCAGACTAGAAGGGGAGGAGAACCTTTCTCAATCTGCTGACTACCTCACTTCTGATCCACCTCAGGATGCTGTTGGCCTTCTTGGTCACAAGGGCCCACTGCTGGCTCATGGTCATCCGGCTGGTGTCCAGGACCCCCAGGTCCCTTTCTCCTACACTGCTCTCCAACAGGTCGGTCCCCAACTATACTGGTACCTGGGGTTGTTCTTGCCCAGATGCTGGACTCTACACTTGCCCTTTCCTTTACAACCAAAAATCTAGAGCAGTAAACATGAAGTGTCCCCACACAAACACCAGCAGGTGAGTTCTGTTAGCTGCTGGCAGCCCGAAATTCCATATCTGCACATTGCTAAGGCTTCTTCATAAGGTAAGTAGCATTGTCCTATTTTGACTGTAAAGGTACTTATAGCAGCTTTGTGGAGTGAACATACCTCCTGGAGAGGGAGTTTGCTGCAGCTTCATACAGGGCTGGTGTTTATTGCACAGTGCCAAGACATACTTTTACCAGTGAGGAAAGATATCTAGCTGGGCTTCATTATCAGCCCTTGTGCATCTGCTCTTCTGCTGGAGGTAGATTTTTTAGCTCCGAGCACAGTGCTGATGTTGAAAACACAGGGAGAACTATTCTAACTAAGGTTAGTTCAGTTGCTCACTGTCTCTTGGGAATATTGGTGCCATCACACTTGTAAATTAATTTCCTTTAGCTATTCTGTGTCCCACTTGTGTTAATTCTCTATAAGCTTTTTCTACAACATTATAATAAAAAACATTCCCTAGGATGACTGTTTCTAAACCAAGGCATATCTGCAAGGGGTGCTACCATTGCTGTTCTGAAGTCATGAAGTGCTCTTGTGGTGTTTGCAAAAAACCCTTGGTTTTTGGTTTTAAAAAGAGTGTTGAAAATGATAGCGACTTAGATGAGCAATTTTCAGTGTGAAGATATTTGTTAGACATCAGAAAATACCTCTGCAAAGGTCCTGAGTGCCAGGAAGGGCTGATACAAGGTTCTTTGCAGTCACAACTTGGTTGCCCTTGCTGTGATACTGTCAATGAGGCTGTGTATCTGGAGGGGTAGAAGCCTCAAGAAGAGCTGCTCATGCTCATTCCAACACCAGGGGCTCGTTCTGCATGGTGCAGAGAGAGACAGGAGAGAGTACACAGTGGTGGGTCATGGCTGCTCTGGATTTCCCCCACAGGTACTCACTGGTGGCAGCACACTTACTCTATCTATGAGCACATGATGTCCTCACAGCACAGACTGAAGGGTTGATAGGAACCAAGACGTGGAAATTTTGCCCCAAACTTCAGGGGGAAGCGGATTGAGGTGTTATCCTTTTATGTGTTTATGTGCAGTGATTAATTTTTTAGGGAATCGGGGGTAGCCAGCTGCCACCTACCTATCTCTTCCCAGGCTCCAGCTGTTCGATAACTTCCCAGCTGGAGAAGCCTTTGTCCCCACCCCATCTCTTTCTCGGTCACTCACGTTATCACTTGATAACTATCTCACGCCATGATGCTCTATTTTACCCAGACCTGCACCTCAGAGTCCTCCCTGCAACTTTTGCCATCCCAAGCCAGGGAATGTAATGCATCAATTAAAAAAAATAATGGCTTGATGCGACATGAAGTAAGACCTGAAATACCCTTGATACTATGTGTTGGGTACATTGCGAAGCTTCACACGCTGCGGGGTTTAATGGCTAACTACAGGTCTGTTGAAAAACTTCACTTTTTCCAGCTGAGCAGAAATTTGTCATGTGCAGAGGAACAATTAGTCACCCTGATAGACGACCGAGTCGCTTGATCCGCTCCATATAATTATACGATGCCTGTTAGGTTCTTAGCTCGTTCTTTTCCTGCAGCTGTAAGCGTAGCAAAACACTGTTTGGGCATTACCTGCCCTTGGTGAAAACTCCTCTGTTGTTTTAATAGAGGTCAGCACACCCTGTTAGTGCAGTGGAATACCCAATGGATGAGAAACTTCAAGACAAAGTTGTAAGCACCCTGTTTGAGTGCCCTGAGTTAGGAGCCTGAGCTGAGCTGAAGACCGTTAGATAGTGCCTGTTCTGTTGCACCGTGAGGGGAAGCTTGTGGGTCACTTTGGTGCAAAGTGCTTAGACCTTCTATTCTCTAAAAAGGGCTACAGTTTTCACAGAATCAAAGAACATTAGGGATTGGAAGGGACCTTGAAAGATCATCTAGTCCAATCCCCCTGCCACAGCAGGATCACCTAGATCA